>LBNU01006647.1:54935-73859 GCA_014162995.1 Artemisia annua | reverse complement strand
CCATGACGCTGCAAGAAGATAAGCCAAAAGAAGAAGTGGGAAGAAGCAGTTGGACTGCAGAAAAATAGAGACCCACAAGGCTTGCAGGGTGTGGACAGAGTCTACACAGGAAGGAGCAGTTAGGGATGGAACACAAGAACAAGTAATGGACACGTTTGGGATTAGGATGGATCACATGAAGATGATATGAACAAGGACGATGATCCATGGAACGATAGAAGGCAAGTGAACATGAAAGACCGGACAAGTACAGGGCGATCAGAATATAAAATAAAGAAGCAAAGAAGAAGGAACGGGACTGCAATTGGGATGAACAAGAACAGAGTGAAGATTATGATTTCTTGATTAGGGGAGTGAATGTTGGAAGTAAAGTAATCAAGAAACATAAGTCTTGAAAGTAGAAGGACCAATATTGTTAGATAAAAAGATTGTAACTGTTAAGTTAGTTTTATTAGTTAAATCTGTAGAATTTATGAAGGGTTGTGTCGCTTGGGAACACACATGTTAGAACAGACATGGCGTTTGGAACATAACCATTCGGCCTCTATATATAGTTGTAAACATGTATTGTTGTTTAGCGTGGAATAATATTAGTATTGTGTTTATCTTAAAACATTCCCACCCTCTGTTGCACAAAGAGTCACTGCACAAATCTGTGCATACTCAAACATGATTCATCCATGATTGATCCAAGATCCGTAGGGACAATAAAAGAGTGAAATACCTAATGGTGCTCCTTTGAACCAGATTCAACTAGCTTCTCCAAGTCCTAATGAATCAGTCATTGTCAATATTGGCGTGTAATAGTATGGATTTATCGATCAGGCACCAAAACTATTTGGTTCAAGTTTTATTAAAGAAGGTATTTCTTGTTTGTTATTAACGAGTGTAATTTGCTGTGCATTGCGACGAATTTAAAGTATACATTTTTTATCAAGACAGAAGTTTACTCAAATCAAAATTTGCGTAGTCCAGGCAATTAGGAATACATGATTATATATATTGTTCCTTTTAAATTCCTTTAGATTGTTTATATTGTTTTTGTAGATTGTTTATATCAAGACAGAACCTTATTATGTCTCATTTATGCAGAATTTTGGTAAGTAGGCAAAGATAGTGCAGCAATGTTTATATGGTAACATGAAAATATTGTGACTGATCAATAGAATTGGAACATTATATCACCACATTGTATTGGGATGAATTGAGAGATTTTGTAGATAGAGTAATAAGATAGATCATGCTATGTATGACATATGTGTGTGTGGTTTGATTTTGAAAATTAGGATCAAGTTAAAAGTGCGATAGCGAATTAATGATTTTACAGTGAGTATTATGGAATAATTGTTTCCATCGAATGATAAAATGGTAGTCGTCAAATTGCGTGGTTTTATCTATCTGTTATTGTGGCTCACGAAAGTTTTGATTGTCACTTGAATGATTATGAGTTGGGTAAAAGGAACATACTATTATTTGTTTTAAATGTAAGTAATTAAAGTTGTGTGGGATTACTTGGTGAAAGTGTTTATATGCTTATTAGTTTGTGATGAATTGGATACGACTATATGTCTATATTGAAAGTGTTAGTCGATAGTTTGTCATAGTCGATATATTTTATCTTGGGCCAAGCCCACTCACACTAGGCCTTGTGTTCCATTACGATATACAAACCAATATATATTATACAATAGATGATTCTAGACCTAGTGTGAGTGGGCTTGGCCCAAGATACAATATATCGACTATGACAAACTATCGACTAATAGAAAGGTGTTTCGCATCGGTTATTAAAAGTGATTTATCTACTTATTATGTTTTTAAACACGAATAAGCAGGTATTGGGGTGTTTGGGACTACTTAGTAAAGTGTTGTGTAAGTTTATTGAGTTGTTTTATGACATATTTAGTTGAAAATGTGTGTTTCTGTCTTGAACAACATTTGAACTTGAGGTAGTTACATAGTAGAATATTTGTACTTATTATTGTGTACTTTTCTCAGAATACATCGAAGCGTCTAGCGGAAATTGTGGGGAAGTTTGATAAGAACATCACTAGGCGTCGATCAGTGCACGAAACATTAACCAAGAAGGGCAATATCTTTCTACTCCTACTCGAAAACCAAACAAAGGAATAACTAATAATGTGGTCAAAAAGATCTTTCCGATGCCGGTCCTTTTTGCCAAAGACGAGTTGGTTGCAAAACTTCCAAATAACCTAAACAGAGACCCCGATAATAGATTCTAACACCAATTTCCTTGAAGAGCTCACTGCGTTTGGGTAATGATCGACCCATTTGAAAGTTAAATCCTATATGGCTGATGCAAGATCACGTGCCCAAAATAAATGATGAGATGTTTCTGGGTATTTTGAACAAATAGGGCAAGCCAAAGTACTTAATTCAACACCTTTTCTGCTAAGATTCCACCGAGAAGGGATACGGTTTCTAAGAATTCTCCAAACCAAAATGTCACTTTCTTTGGATTAGATTTACACCAGCGGGTAGCGGGGGCTTCGGACGGGAGGATAAGGTGACGATGTGAAGCCGAGTATGTTTAACAATGAATATTTTTTGATTAAGAACACTCCATTGCCACTCATCTGTTGCTTCTCCTAATTGAACATTAGAAATTACCACCTCCAAATGACTTCCTATAGTACCACCTGATATTGGATGGACCAGCTCCAAATCCATTCACCATTCCATTTTTCACTAACAAGGCAATCTTGGTTTATTTCTAGACGGAAAAGTCGGGGATATTTGATTGCGAGAGGAGTGTCACAGATCCATGAATCGTGCCAAACTTAGTACCTGTACCATCATTCACTTTACGTTTAAGAGTGGAGAACGGAATTATACCTTTTTCATTCTAACTATTGATCGCTTTCATAATGCGAGCCCATACACCTGTGCCACTACATTGGGAGTAGAAACAGGAGCCGAGATCCCCCGAATGACCATGGATGTCTGTTATAACTCGCGACCACAAAGAATGATGTTCATGAGCAAATCTCCACCTCCATTTTTTTAACGCTAGATTAAATGCATTAAGACTTCCAATGCCAAGACCACCTTGCAATTTATGAGAAATAACTAAGTTCCATGCAATCCATGGAATCTTTACGGCCTCTTCGGTGCTTCCCCAAAAGAAGTTTGATCGAATTTTCTCCAAGGTGTTGTTAACTTGAATAGGCATTGGAAAGATTGATAGAAAGTATATCCCCAGCGAGCCTAAAACCGAGGTGATCAAGATCGATCTACCACCAATGGAGAGCAAGCTAGACTTCCATCGAGATAAGCGTTTGTTGAACTTATTAACAATAGGAACCCAACTGTTGATCCTTGCCATGTTAGAACCGAACGGTAAGCCCAGATAGGAGAAAGTAAGACATTGAGCTTGGCAATGGTAACCAAAGCTAAATTGCTCACTTTCGAAGGATCCACCCCGACCCCTATTATAATTAAACATACTGAATTTGTAATTAACATACTTGATTGTAATTTTTATAATTAACCCGGTATGATTGTAAAAGGAAATCTAAAAAAACCTTTTTGACAAACTCAAAATTTCAACGGTAGATTTTGAAGAAACACATAAAGTCAAGGGTCATTTAGTTAGTATGCGAAACAGGGGGAAAATGAAATTAAGGGTGCGTTTGGTTGGTGGGTTTTAGGAGGGTTGGGTTGAGTCAAAACCCAAATAAAATGTTTGGATGTAATACTTGGGGTTTAAAAGTGGGGATGGTTCCCAAAATGGTAGCCCCACCAATTTGGTGTGTTTTGAGGAGGTTTTCTATTTTAATTCAATTAAATAACTTTTTTTATTCTTTCAAAATTTCGCATCCACATGTTTCATCTAATTAATTTTATCATTTTCGTTAACTATTTTTTATATTATATTTTATTTCAATTATCATATAAACAATTTTATTTTTAAAATAATCATTACTTTTCTCTCTCCTCATTTTCTTTCAAACCAATCTAAATCCAAATTCTAATCCTAAACCCATCTACAAACCAAACGGGCCCTAAGAGTCGAACATGGGTCCTCTTGTTCATTAAGAATGATACCAGTGGCACGTCTGACTTGTTTAATTTGTTGGCAAGTTTACTATATAATATAGCACAGATTATTGATTTCCAAAACACTGTTTTTTAACTTTATAACCACTTTCAAGTATCATGATGGCAATAAAAGCTCCAAATGCAAGTTACTTGTTAAAAAGGGACAAAATGAAATACATTAACTAGCATAAGGACCCCACTTATAACATTTACGTTTTGTTCTTAAATTTTGTATGACATAATTACATTTGGGCCTTTTAAAACATGTTCATCTATAATACTATAAGATTGAGTCCCTAAATTTAATGTGGAGTTATGATGATAGAGTTTGTAGAGTTAGAAACAAGTTGGAGTCGTTTAATAGTTGCATAGAGTACAAGATAGCTAATGCTCGGAATTCAATGCAGCCTCATAATAACTATACAATCATGAAAGGAGATGAAGTGCAAAGGTTGGCCGAATTGATCACATGACATTTAGTATAGAATTAAAAGTCGGTTAGATGAAGTGCAAGGGTTGTGAGAGGTTGCAAGAATAATTAATGATTTAACCTAATTCATGCCTATATAAACCGGCCAATATCACAATTGGTATGTACATTTGAAGATGATTCACACATTTTTTAGATCTTTGATTATTTGTAGCGGTATGTAAATTCTCTTTTGTAACATTTTGGAGATGATTCACACATCTTTTAGATATTTGTAATTAACTTGGTCTTCTTTTTTTTTTCTTAATTTAGTATCATATGCAGGTACCACGAAAATCACACAAGATCATGCATGCTCAGATAAATGGAACCAAAGATTGGAATTTATTTTCTTTCTTTCTTACATATTTAGGTGATTGTTATAGATAAATATATATATAGATATATGTATTACGTTAATGCGTTTTCATATACAAGTAATTTATGTGCGTTTTCTATTGATGTAGCTTACATGTACGAATTTATTCAAGAAAATATGCACGAGCATGTATGTAAAGCAACATTTAAATGGTTAAATGATACTTTTTAGCGTGATTAGTTTATGTAAGTAGTTGCTTTTGAATGCTCTTTAAGAAATATTAGAATGAATTTATCATGTGCAATTGAATTATTATTAAAAAGAAGAAGGTCGCGCATCGCAAAGTGTTTTCTTTTTATATATGTAGAATCATTAGCGGGAAACCAATATTCACGCCCATTAAATGAGTTTGTCATAATAGCAAAATACGACATATTAAAAATATCACAATGAGTAACGAATAGAAAGGAACAAATACATAATTTTGACTTAAATCCGTTTGTAAATTATAATTCAAATAAAAAAGTTGAGTTTTAAACTTAAGCAAAAGTTCAAACTTTTATCGAAAAACAAAACTGGTGCATTTAATGTGAAGTATATACAACATCGAGATGGAAGTGCAGGCTTGCCGGAATTTATCACATGATATTTAGTAATTAGTATAGAACGAGCATGGTAGCCCGCGCGTTGCGGCGGGGGTTTTTGGAATTTTTTTCCGTTGTATGTTTTGTGTGATGTGTTTTATCGGTTTTTTTGCATTGTTGATTTGTGATGTCGTAGGCACTTGTATTGTATCACATGGACTACACAAACGACACCTTCTTTTACATCTTGGTGGTCCTGATCATATTTGACTTCTTTGTATTGTCTTCTCATTCTCCACCTTGACAAAGATGAAAATATATTTAAGAACAAAAAACTAATATAAAACAAAAAGAATTTAGTAAAGCTAAAGTAACCATAAATCATTACTAACACACGTTACAAAGTTTGTTAGTAACTGCAACTACCGAATACAATCAGTAAGACACTAAAACAAATCGGTCAAATGCAACAGCTAGTTTTCGTTTCTTTTGGGCATGCGGGTAGTTAACATTCATGTTCGCCTAAAGAGATAATTGGTCAAAGTACGTTAGTAAGTAGTACTACTTATCTTTCAGAAGTATACCGGGCACAATCAAGTATGTCGCTCTACATTTGAGTGTAAAGTGTAAACCCAATCCTACCCCTAATATGCATGAGTTTCGCATAATACAACAATATAATTATTTTTAAGACCAAAGATGTCCATGAATCTATTCTAACCCTGTATCACTCAACAATCCACATCGCATGCCAGTCGTATCTAAAGTTCCTTAGGCTGTTGTGTATATCAGTTACACCTAGAAAAATAAAACACCTGTTAGAGATTAAGGAGGCCGCAATGACTCAACTGATAGATTGAATAACATAAACAACACCTGCAGGAACCGGTCTTTGCAAGCGGATTTCTGTAGAGAGCTGAAACAAAACAAAACATTCGGAATTACGAAAAAGAATAGCCCGCCATAACACTTCATAAACATCCATTTATGAAAATCCATATGTCTGTTAGAAATTGTAAATAGTTTTAATGCTTGCCTTATCCCCCCGTTTAGATCGTACCTGAAACATAAAAGGACCATCTATGATCGTATCCTGTCTGCCGAAGATAAGGTAGAGAAGTGTTAAAATTAATATGATGGATTTTGTGTAGTAATTAATTGGCATGGTAAAATCGTCATGATCAAGTGCTCTAAAAAAGAACTTTGGTTTTGGTTATATATTATCATCAAGTATACTCCGTATTAGATAATAAATGGAGATATACATTTTCTATTTACTTATTTCACATCTTCGAATTCTATCTATTTTTTTAAATATAGTCAACTATATATTCTTTTGTCCATTTTATTGCAGCACCTGATATAAGCATTTGCTACATTTAGCTGCAGCATGCGGAACAAAAAGTAGGAAAAAAGGTTCAAACCGTAAATGTATTTCACTTACTGTTATGGAAAAAAGATAAAGAGAGGATTACTCTTTAGCCATTTTCTCCTTGCTATACGTGTAATCCCTCGCGGCATACAACTATCCTGACCTGACATCACTTGCATTAGAATCTTGCTCAAACAACGGGAACAAAGGCCTTTAAGCAATCAGGAAAAGGTGTCAAAGTCACTGGCCTGCACGTTTCGTTTTTTTGCTAAAAGAATGTTATGTGATTCTATTTCTAGTAAAACACAATGCAATACAATCCATTTATAAGTATATGGTTGAAGCTGCCATACCTGTGCTTCAGAGAATCTCAATGAATTTGGTCTCACTCAATCCCTTTTCCTTCCTACTGAACGGTGACCATGTTCAACCACACGTACCGGTAAGCGACAAACGTGAACCACCACAATGCACCCACATTTTCTTTTGCGGTTCTCAGCTGCGAGGTCAATTGGTAGTCCAATAATCATGTCACTCACAGATCCTTTTCATATTTGCACATAAAATAAAATAACATAGAATTAATTTTTAGTTTGCAACTATATGAGGCGCAACTCGAATTTGTGTTATGTACCACTGCTAATCTGAGTATTTGTGTCCGAATACTCCATAAGCTCAACCAAACGACCCCATAAGCCGGAAAAAATGACTGAATAAGCCATAAGCTCAACCAAGCAATTTTAAAGGGCTTATTTATAAGCAATCCCAAACACCCCTTAGATTAAGTTCAGTTGAACAGGAAACAAAAAATACAATTTATATGAAACCTTCAAACACATAAAAGATATATTAAAAGAAAATTGGTTTAAATGAGTGCAATGTTTACTATTCCGTGAGAATGAGAATGCATTACTTTTCTTTTTTTGTTTGTTTCAAATATTGTAGTATCTAACATAAGTTTTGTTCATTACATATATTGATGTCTGTTATCCAGACATATAATAACCTTTTGCAGTTGAAATACTCTTATTAGACAACCCATTGAATTCGTCTTTGCATCTTTTCAAAGACACTATTATTATACTTTCTGTGTGACATTTTGATAGTAGTTGGATCATGTTTTTAAGTGGAAAATCATCTTTAAACACATAATAATGTACATAAATATACTACTGCACATGCTTAAAGAAGCCAAAAGTGGTACC
Source organism: Artemisia annua (assembly GCA_014162995.1). Classification (NCBI taxonomy): domain Eukaryota; kingdom Viridiplantae; phylum Streptophyta; class Magnoliopsida; order Asterales; family Asteraceae; genus Artemisia; species Artemisia annua. Next base: position 65,848 of record LBNU01006647.1, on the reverse strand, counting down.
TAAAAAATGGAGGGATCGACACTGAATTGGAGACGAATATGTCTTCTCAGCCCATCGTTAGCAAGCCAACCTGCAAATCCAATCAACAAAACCCTCCAAATTAATGAAACCCTAATTTGAAAGAAAAATAAAAGTAAAAGAAGTATCTCAATTAAATCATCAATTAACAATAACTAAACCATAATAAAGCACTTGCATATGAGCAGATCCTAATCGATCAAAGAAAAGATGCCATAAAATTACTATTGTTGGTTCAATCTGGGTTTGTGATTTTTTTTTTATAACGGTTAATGATCAGGGTAGTGAGAGATGAGTGTTTTGGAATGGTGTGTGTTTGTGTGTTTTTATGTCGATGAAAATGGAGAAGAAAAAGTGTGAAGAAGGCTCTGGAACTGGGAGGAAATATGTGTGAAGAAAACGGAACGGGAAACGGGGTGACGTACTGTAGCAACCGTAAGAGCACTGTTACAAACACTGTGGCACTCCGTTATTTTTGGCCCCGTTATTTCCTGCCTTTTAGTATATAGTATAATAACCCATTTGACCTTATAAAACCTAATCGTGGTTGTTTAAACTAATGCATGATTCTTTCTCTTCTGCTAATGGAATCTGTCCATCTCAAATTCATAACTCGCACTATTTCAAACTACACATTATGCGTACAAACAAAATGGTGGTCATGTGTGGTCTTAAAAGAAGGGTGAAATTGGAAAAGAGTAAGAAATTTGTGTTGGTTCTTAGTAAATGTTGTCTTGTGGGGGTAGGGAATATTTAACTTTTGCACCCTTCAAAAGATGGGGCATTCTTTGGCTTTACGAAGGGCGTAAAGTGGGAATAGGGAACTCCACTCAAATACTTAGAATCATGCATAATACTAATTTACTAATCTACCCCTAGTTAGTATTTTATGTATCTATAATCTAGTTAATCCATATAACAAGATCAAGAAAAATGAATTGTTTTTCAAAAGATTAGGTTTTACGGCTGTCAAATAATAGAAGTTTAGAATGATCATATCTTTGTATCTCTAAACATGAAACTATACGGTTTTATCTAAAACATTTGTATGGTTTTGCCATATATTAATTTGTAGTTATATACGTGCATGCATGTACGCTTGATACTTTATATATGCAAAACCATAGAAGATTTGATTTAACTGTTTTCTTAAGGCCTAATACCATAATAAAGCATTATACTTGTCAAAAAAAGCTGTTTTGAGTAGCGAACTTTTTTTTTTCCTCGTTGGTGTACTGAACTTGGATTTTATTGCCAAAACTACGTAATTTGGACGTTTTTGCCCCTCAAGTTATTAAAAAGTCGGGGGCAAACGTAGGTTCCATGAAAATCACACAAGATAATGCATGCTCAGATAAATGGAACCAAAGACTGGAATACCAACTATTTTCTTTGTTTCTTATATATTTAGGTAATTATTATAGATAAGCATATATATAGATATATGTATTATGTTAATGCATTTTCATATACAAGTAATTTATGTGCGTTTTCTATTGATGTAGCTCACATGTGCGAATTGATTCAAGAAAATGTGCACTAGCATGTATGTAAAGCAACATTTAAATGGTTAAATGATACTTTTTAGCGTGATTAGTTTATGTATGTAGTTGCTTTCGAATGCTCTTTGAGAAATATTAGAATAAATTTATCGTGTGCAATTGAATTGTTATTGAAAAGAAGAAGGTCCGCGCATCTCAAAGTATTTTCTTTTTCTATATGTAGAATCATTAGTGACAAACCAATATTTACGCACATTAAATGAGTTTGCCATAATAGCAAAACACGACATATTAAAAATATCACATTGAGTAACGAATAGAAAGGAAAAAATACATAATTTTGACTTAAAGCTGTTTGTAAATTATAATATCAAATAAAAAAGTTGAGTTTTAAACATAAGCAAAAGTTCAAACTTTTATCGAAAAACAAAACCGGTGCATTTAATGTGAAGTATATATACAACATCGAGATGGAAGTGTAAGGCTTGCCGGAATTGATCACATGATATTTAGTAATTAGTATAGAATTAAAAGTCAGTTACGGATTGAGATGAAGTTGAGAGATGAAGTTGAAAAGGTTGTAAGAATAATTGATGATTTAACCTAATGCAATATATATAAATATATGTATTATGTTAATGCATTTTCATATACAAATAATTTATGTGTGTTTTCTAATTGATGATGTATCTCACATGTGCGAATTGATTCAAGAAATTGTGCATGAGCATGTATGTAAAGCAACATTTAAATGGTTAAATGATACTTTTTAGCGTGGTTAGTTTATGTAAGCATGCAACTTGAAAAATGAATATAAAAGAAAAAGTACATAATTTTTGCTCGAAACCATTTGTAAATTAAAAAAATTAAGTTTAATACATAATAGTGGAGTCCAAAGGTTTTAGAAATTATTAATAGTTTTTTAATTAATATATTCATTTGGTTAGCTATTTAAAATTGAGTTTGTTGATAAAATTTATTAATATTGGTTAGACTTCAATGTTAATTTTCAATGAAATTAGTTGTACAATAAAATGAGATGAAACTAAAAAGGTTTGTAACGATTTTTATACAGTTTATGTGGCATTATTATATATACTCCCTCCGTCCCATATTAAATGTCCACTTTCCTTTTTCAAAGTCTTTTTTTATAAACTTTGACTTTAAATATTTTTATGTGTGTTATATAATATTTGATGCAAAATATATGAATGAATTGAGTTTTAAATGTATTTTCTTTAGATATAATTTTTATCAAATATTATATAATACAAACAAAAATATTTACGGTCAAAGTTGAAGAAAAAAGACACCAAAATTCAAAAGTGGACATTTAATAGGAACGATACGTAACTTCCCCAAACCGATGGTCAAAGTAAGAGAAACGTTGTATGACAAAGTTGAAGCTTCGAGCTAATGATGTGACTTTGAGAAGAGGCTGGGAGAGACATCCGACTCTCCCAAAACTTTCCCTAAGTTGATGAAAACGATCTGGTGTCTAGATTATACCGTTCAGGACTCGTTATGGTCGAATGTGTCGACATAATTCTCGCTGAACCGGAAATTGAGATAGTAAGTTCGTCATATTGACTTTCATTCGTGAGACCGTCGAAATGAATATTAAGATCCCAAAGGTAGGGAAGGAAGATTATTAAGGTATCACCTGGAGATGGTGGAATACGTTGAGTAAACNCTGGTGTCTAGATTATACCGTTCAGGACTCGTTATGGTCGAATGTGTCGACATAATTCTCGCTGAACCGGAAATTGAGATAGTAAGTTCGTCATATTGACTTTCATTCGTGAGACCGTCGAAATGAATATTAAGATCCCAAAGGTAGGGAAGGAAGATTATTAAGGTATCACCTGGAGATGGTGGAATACGTTGAGTAAACGTGAGAAATTTAATCTCTGCTATTCTGTTTCGCTTAAGAATTCTCGTTGGAATTTGAAATTGTGACACTCGTTCTTGCATCGGGACTTGGCAAAGTCCGCAAGAGTCGTGAAGAATAATCTGGAAAGACGCTTTCGGCAGAGATTGCCACTGCGAATCCGAAGATTTTCTATTCCATGATGATGAACGTCAAACTCCTTTGAGGAGCTCGTTGAAATCTTATTCGTGAAAAATGTGGCGATCTAAGCCAAGTTATATCGTTGTGTTTGAGCTTGTTGGAAATTCTGAGATAGCCCTCCACTCACGTGGTGATTGTGAGGATAAAATTCTGTGATTCTATTTTATATTTATTCGATCTTGATGAGTAATTTTAAGTGAAACCCGGGACGGGTTTCTTCTGAGGCTGGGAGGATGTGACAACTGGTAAATTTGAGAACCTGATTTGAACTACGATTTATAATTTAAAATGAATCGTTAATTTTATTGAAACGGTTTTCAGAAATCATGGGAATTGGTGATTGACTATGTGGGATATTTGTCGTTAGACCATTTCTATGGCGTTAAATTAGGCACTACTTCGACTCTGGCACTAGGAAACCTAATAATACGATATATGTAAAGTTTTATTACGTGAAATAAACAGAGGTGTATTTATAGTCACGTCTTATGGAAAAACCTATTTAAAAATGATGGCATACGTATAAACGCGTGTTGAGGATTTTTGATAACAAATATGGGCTCGGGAAGTGAGAGTCGGGATATAATGGGAAATGACTACGTTTTGTTTTTATAAACGAGTTCATTATCAAATTTAATAGAAAATGTATTTAAAGTGAATGGTGGCGACTAAAAATCGTGTTGACGATGTTTAGTAAATTTTCACGAATAAAAGTATATAAGTCTCGGGAGAGTTTAATAAAATTTCACCGTGAGTCCTTACTCCAACCCCCGTTTAGAAAATATTTGTAAGACAGGGACCATTTTACAATTTCTGGATATATAACCCTAACCTCCCCTCTTCACTTATCATTTTCATCTACACCTCATATCTCTTTCTTCTCTCCCTCTCTTTGTCCACAGCCGCCGGCCACCTACACCACGGCACCACCGTCGTCCGCCACCACTCACAGCCAGTATAAAATGAACCACCATCATCCCCTTCTTCTTTTGTTATGGTGCACGCGCCCCAAAACGAGCCCTAACACCACGTTAGTTAACCACTGCCACCACCTTAACCCTCTCTTCATCTTCTACCTATCTACATACCACACGCGCTCTAAATCGCACAAAAACATCTCGAATCCACCACCTTCGAGACTAAACTTGGTTGTTTCTTGTAGATCCGTGGGTTTTGAGGTCTAGCAAGGTGAGTAGCATCGGTTTGGCATCATGTACGCCTCGATGTGGTCATAAATCCGTGAAAACACGGATGATTTTAAAGGGTTTTGATTTATTTTTGTTGAAAACATTTGGGAAAATGATTTTTATTAATGAAAACGTGATTTGAACCTAGTCTGGTATCCATCTTGTGTCGTAATGTGTTGTTGGGTGTCGAGTCTTGTAACCGTGAGCATAAGCTCACGGTATAGAGGCTGTTCTTGAGGTTGTTGTTGTTCAAATCTTTATTCGTGTTGGAATTGGTTATATCTTGGAGTCATTTGGTTTGAGCCGTGAACTAGGATTGGATTTTGGACATGGCTTTGATTTAAGTTAAGTTCTTGGGTTCATAGATTGGGTTACTGTTGATGTGATTGTTGCTGAAATCATGATGCCGAGAGATTAGAGTTAGGATTAGTGGATTTGTTGTGGTTCATTGTTGCCGAGAAGAAGGGAAGCCGAGACAAAGAGGTCTCGGCCAAAAATAGTTGTTTGGATGATTGTTGAAAATTATTATTATCGAAGTTGTTATTGTTGTTGATTGAAGCCGAGGCGGGAAGTAGATTAGTTCGAGTATTGATTTAAGTTGTGTTGAGGTTGGTATTGATATCGTTGTGGTTTTGTTGTATTGACAAAGTTGGCTGATTGATTCTTGTGGTTGGTTAAGTATTAGTTGACGGAGATAGGATTAGACGTGAGCCGTAGTCGGCCACGAGTGATTGAAGTTGATGGTGGAAATTGAGAATTGGGATGTTTAATGTTTTACTTGGGCTTATTTAGTATAACTTGTGAACCTTGTGCCACGTCGGTGTCACTTTGACTTTTTAGTCATCGTTGACTCCGACAAGTGTCGTAACATGGATATATATGTTTAGATTATTGGACTTGGAATGATATAATAAGCCGAGAGGTCATGACTCGGGCTTGTGACTCGAAACAAATGGTAACTCTAGTTGGACATGACGATAACTTGAAACATAAACTAATAAAAATAATAATAATAATAATAATATGGGTTTCTTATAGAAAAATAAATAATAACAAGTAATTTACTTGTTGGTTTTCATCGTAAACAACACTAATAATTTAAGCTGAAGTTTTATAATAAATGAGTTACCAAATGTTTCGAGGGCACGTAAACCTAGTAATACCCTAAGTGATAACTAAGTAATCATTGTACCATTTATTGCAAGTCACGGATATTTGACAATTAATATATCTAGCTTACGTAGTTAAAGAATCGAATGAGAACTCGTTAAGTATGTCGGGAAGATTTAATAATGGATAGCATATCTTACGACCCCTTAGGTGGTGATGTAGTCTTGGAGGAATAAGTGAGATGGGTACATTGTGGAGTTTATTTGGGTGACTAGTTCAATAAGTTTCGACAATGTGAATTGATGACTTAGTAGACTATAGGATCTTGTCACGTGTATTGTTGCGGTTTTATTTGGTGAAGTACTTTGGAAGCGTGAGTTCACTTGAGTCTTGTTGAGTCGACACCACACACACACATGGATACCAAACACTAAAACGAATGGAGAAAGAGTTTTGAAAACGGAAATGGAATATGTTCGGGATTTGGGAAATATTTATTTGAGAATTATACGGAAGCGTATTGATATTATTAGGTAGTGCCGAGTCAGTAGTCGCCGTGGTGGCATGATAATTGATACTTTCTTAGCTTCTGTTGATTCTTAGTGCTATTTGCGGAACCTGAGGTGAGTTCCCCCATAGTCCCCACTTTTACTTCTTGAACTTGTGTTTTTCAAATACTTGGGTGAGAAACGTGCAATTGTTTTATGTGGACTATTATCGCTTTTTCTTTCTTTTAAAACTTGCTATGCGATAGAACTAGAGAGCGAGGCCTAGACTAGATCTAGGTAAGCTGAGGCATGTCGTATCCTTACGCATGTGGGTATGTCGTATCCTTACGCATACAGATATTGATATATTTGGTGAATCCCTAAGGTTGTAGCAGGGCTCCCTTAGGATGATATTGATTTTGATTTGGTGAATCCCTAAAGTCGTAGCATGGCAACTTTAGGATGATATTAAGTGAATCCCTAAGGTTGTCGCAAGGCTCCCTTAGGATGACTGTAGTGTGCACCTATAGTGTTTTGATATAGCGGAGGGTATCCGCAGGTTTGTTTGTGGCCTAGTCTAGCTAGCAAGCGTTTTGCGTATATATCCACTTGATTTAACTATGAATTTAAACCTATGATCTCACCAGCGAACGCTGACTTTTAGCACGTTTTCTCAGGTAATTAAGTGATGATTTTGGATGCTTGGATTGGAGGCTTGGCTTGGCAATGCGGTCTAAGGATCTATTTTTCTAAAACTCTGATATGTATTTGTGGACCTACATTTATTACTTTTGGGCCTTACTTTGGATAAATTTGGGATGAATGTAAACTCAAAACCCCTTTTGGTTGTGTTTTACTTATGTTTACTTTATCTCGTTCTTTTATGACTTGTGTTGGATACCAATCCCCGTAGCACCCCGAAAGCTTGAATAGTCTTCCGCTGTACCAAATTTTGGGGGTGTTACAATATGGGACGGAGGGAGTACATTTTTACACAAACTTTAACATACAAACTTAATAAAGAAAATATTTAACGCACATTAAACTTTGACCAATTAGATTGACCCCGTATGCTTCATATTACCATGCAAAAACCATCTAATGGACAAGTATTGTAGGACTAAGTAATAGATCAAAAGAAACAAAACCATTTTTCATGCAAATAAGTAATAGGCCAAAAGAAACAAAGTCATCACAATTTTATAACCAAAAGTCCATTTATAAATTACAACACCACAAAACCAAAACAACATCAAACATTTTTATATTTTTATACAAGAAAGTCAAAATGTTTCATACAACATACCAATCAATACTTAAGTATACACTCGCCAATATACAAAAAAAATACACGATTAACAATTAGATTGTCAGCCCGTGCGTAGCACGGGTTCTGCCTGCCTCGTTTTATCATAAAGTCGAATGAGTATATACTGAAGGTTATATTAGTTATTGTTTGCTCAATATTTGTGTGTAGAATGTTTCCCTCCAAGTCTGTCCATATTTGGGCTGAAATTTAAAAAAAAAAAAAATAAATAAATATTGAGAATTTTTCTATCATTTTTTTATAGTCAAGAAAAACTCAAAAGGATAATAAAATTTAAGTTTTTTTCTTATCATTTCCTTTCCTTTCATTCTAAAAAAAAAATAAAAAAAAAATAAAATAATAATAATAATAATAATAATAATAATAATAATAATAATAATAATAATAATAATAATAATAATAATAATAATAANAGCAAGCAAAAAATACCACATAGGGTGTAACAGTGACCAGATTTACCACCTCCACATCAACTTTCACTCCTTCACCAACAACCATCGTAATGACCACCAAACCAACCACAAAAACATAACCCGCAACACACTCTCACACACACACAATGACTAAATTTTCGTTCGGTCATCCGGATGACCAAACGACCTCCATTTTTGACCCTTAATGCGTGCTTGGTGCACTCCATAACAATGATAACGCGTCGCCAATACCCCTTCACACGTGAAGAGGTCTTCTATTACGTCTAGTCTTAGGGGGTGTTTGTTTAAGCTAATACGTGGGCTTATGAGCTTATCTGGTTTCGGTTTATATCATAATAAACTTATGTAAGCCCACAAGTCTCAAAATAAGCCGAAAATTTAGAGCTTCTGAAATATAAGCCGGAAAACAAATAAGCTCATAAGCCATATATATGCTTAGACAATTGAAAGGTTTGCGTGTGCGCTTTTCATTTTAATTTATTTTTGTAGGGGTTGTTTTTGGTTGTGACTGCAGTCTTTTTATTACGAGTGTTTGGTCTAAAAGAGAGAAAGTTTAGTTGACGTTGATGTAGCGGGCAGGGACGGAACGGAAACAAGGGGATTCCCGTGGGTGCCCGGGACCTCTATAGATTTTTTTTCGATGTAGTGTTAATTTTTGAAAAAAAACATCAATTTTTTCAAAATGCATCTTAAATGCATCCGGTTCATCGAAATGTGTTATTTTTTGCACCCGGTCATATTAGGTCCTGATTCCGTCCCTGGTAGCGGCGGGGTTGTTTGTGGTCTTGTTACTACTAGTTTTATATCCTCCTCTTGCTTTATGATTGTGATATTTGAAAAAATCAATAAGCAATGAATTAAAATGATAAGAAGAGTGTTGGTTGATAAAAATGTAAAAAAAAAAGTTTTTAAAAAAAAAAAAAAAAAAAAAAAAAAAAAAAAAAATGAATCTAAAATATTGTATAGAAGTTATTTGTTAATAACTTAATTAAAAATAATAGTAATAATATTCCTTCCATCTCGAAATTATTGTCCATATTTCCATTTTTGGATGTCTCAAAATAATTGTTCATTTTCCATTTTAAGTTAGAAAAAAAGAATTTAGTAGAGGAATATTTCATTTGAGTGGTTGAGATTTACAGTGGCTCCATTTGTATTAAACTTGGTGATTCTTGTTTCTGGAGTAACAAAATACTTGCATTAATATGTTATTTTAAGGCAAGACGGAGTGGGGGTGACCCAACCTCCGTGACCACTCACTCACAAGTGACACTCCAAACACCAAACTCATGTCACTATCATTTTGCATTTGTTTGGTGCAAAAAAGAGGGCCCCATTTTCAAAAGAGCATTGATTGGCATGCCTAATCTATGTGACATCATACTATTTATGACTGGAAAGGGACCCGCTTTTACACAAACCAATAAACAATTAACACATCAATTTAAGCACACAATTAGTCATATTTTTAGGCATCCAAATAATTTCTCTCTTCAAAATGTAAATGTTTTTTATTTGTTTTGTAAGTGTACGTGATATTTAGTGAGATATATGTTCATAAAGCCTATATTTTAATGGAAGGCGAAGAAAAGGTGCTCAAACGGGTGAAAGGTGAGAGGAAATGAAAGAAAATGAGAGGAGGGGAGGGAGAAAAAACTAAGGTGACGCTTGTATATGACCACCCGCCCCTCCCTTTAGCCTAACATCAATTAATAAAATTTAAACAAACAAACCCTCCTAAGTCCAAAAAATTATCTATATACTACATTTCTCAAGGGCCCGGACTCCAACGACTTTTTTTAGTAATATGGGTATACTTTAATGTTTTTTTTTTTTAAAATATGTTCACACGGTGTTTGTTTTGTACTGTTTCGTGTATATTGCTACAAATTCGTTAGTGGGCTGCTTATTTAACTGTGTTTTTTTGGGCCGTTTGGAGGACTGGACCTGACTGGTTATTAATACAAGAAATGAAATTTAAGGTTAAACGAAGATGACAAGAGAAGGAAGGATGGGGTCAGGAAGCATAAGGTTTGGGGGGCGGGGCCCTCCACGACTCGCCGAAAAAGTTCAGATTTTAGTGTTAAAAAATTTTTTTTGGACCATTTTATTAAAGTGCACCCCTCCAAAAAATCAAATTGCCCCCCAACTTGAAGCCAAAAATGTAAAAACCTTGGTTTTTAGTGTAAAAAAAATAAAAATTATGACATTTTTATTAAAGTGCATCACGAATTTTATAAAAAAATTTTTTTTGCCCCCCGCTTTGGAAAATCCTGGGTCCGCCACTGGATGGGGTTATCTGAACCTCAAAAGAGACCAATGAGTATGCGTAAGCTTTTACTAGGTAGGACCCATTTATCACAACACAGAGTTTACTGATGTCTGTGAGATTTGTGACATGTGATTTTTTACATGTATCAAACATTCAAACTACCAGAATATTACTTAGAAAAAAAAACGTTAATTCTCAAAAGGATTTTTTCTTGATCCAATTTCCGAAAAGGTACAATTTTCAACTGGTATCTAACAATTCACAACGGATCAAATCCCAATAAGTATATAAAATTGCGAAGAGCCAATTAAATATTGTTTTGTAATTAAACATAAAAGCCTCTCGATAACGAACAAAACAAGCCTAATATTGATATATTTTTGACGTACGTACGGTTTTATAAAAAATGTTGAATTTTAATATATATATATATATATATATATATATATATATATATATATATATATATATATATATATATATATATATATATATATATATATA
>LBNU01006647.1:30288-54528 GCA_014162995.1 Artemisia annua | reverse complement strand
AAAAAAAAAAAAAAGTAAAAATGGAGGAAGAAGAAATAATAAGAAAAGGATTCACTGATTGCGTTTATTTCTTAGCTTCACCTCTTACTTGCAAAAAGGTTCTTTATATAAATTATTTATTTATTAAATTTGAATTTATTAAGAATATTAATTGATTTGTGTAATTAATGTAGCTGTTTCTAGTCACTAGTTAGCGTTGTTAAATTTGTTATGTTAATTGATTTCCGTAATGTAGACGTTATTGTTGTTATGAATGTGAATGCGTGTCTGTTTTTTGGATTTTAGTTTTTAGCTGATTTGTGTAATGTAGCTTGTGCTGTATGTGTGTTGTGAGGCGATTGTTGCTAAGGATTATGATTTCGTTTTCGTTTTCGTTTTGTGAATGTGTGTAGCCGTTTAATTGGTGTAATGTATAAGTAGCGATGCACGTTTGTTTAACGAAATGTATATTTTTGCCCAACTTTATGATTGGAATTTAGTGTTTCTGAGTTGTGAAATGATTTGTTGGTTGGTATTAAGGGGGTGTTTGTTTCGGCTTATATAGCTGGCTTATGACTTATTTGGCTTTGAGCTTATGTTTCATAACCTTACTTTTTGCGGCTTACTTTGAAACTTTTCTGCTTATATAAGTGTTGTTATGTGCCGAAAAGTTTCAAAATAAGCTACAACAAGTGAGCTTATGAAATGTAAGCCCAAAACCAAATAAGTCATAAGCCCGCTGTATAAGCCGAAACAAACACCCCCTAAGAATATTGTAGAACATAGCTGATTGCTCGATTAGATTATTATTTGCGGCGTTGTTAGATAGTGAGCTACGAAGATTCTCTGCTTTGTTTATATTTGCGGTTACTTCCTCTTTTGGCCTTTCTGATATATTGTATCGTGAGCCTGACAGTGTTGATACTTGTGTTTTTAGGGAATTGAATGTGAATATCGTCACTGCGAGGTTGCTAGGCTGAACCCAAGAGATTGCTGGTATTGGTTGTCAGGCTGCTGTTATAATCCCGAATGTGCTTTCAGGCATCCTGTAAGTTCATACTGCTATTAGGCCAATATTATATTTTCTTCTTGCATCAGTGCATGCAGTGTCGATAAGGTTAATTATATGGATATATTACATTACTCGGTTTCTGGTATAGTTGGGTGGATATGACGTCTCAACTGTATTTGATTGCAAATTCGGTATCTGGACCATTTACCATGCATGTTTAGGAAATAGGTACCTCAGAATGAATCCTGTTTGGGAATAATATTTAGATGGATTGTTAGTTAAATATCGTTCTCAAGTATATTCAGTCTAATTCAACACTCAATATTGAACACGTAAATGTCTAATTGGCTCAGCGAGTGGCACCATGGCTTATTACGATGCCTTAGATGGAACAAGTCATTTGCCTAAGATCAGCTGAAGTTGTGACATATCACTTAATAAGGGCTATTGCCAACTGTTTTCTTCGGTTGAGATTTTGAATATTGGGATTCTAGTGTTAGAAATGTAAATAATTACAATTTACCATTACTCATACTACTGTTGGGAACTCTAAGTACATGACGTTGTCAATAGGATTTAGTGGTTATACTTGGTTCATGACACAGGGCAGACCAAATTAAATTGTGGATTGACATCTAATACGCTCTTACCTGCCCATGTATACTTATGTTCCTGTAATATAGTTCAGAGAAAAGCTAATTTCTATAAATGATCGAGCAAGTGTTGTTATGTTTATACTTTTTACACTCTTACCTTTTCCAGTAGTTAGACGGTTCTTTGTTAAATGTATCCATCTCTCACACCCTTACCTTCCTTGTTTTGTAACGGTCCAATGACACTTCTCATAATTAACATAGATTTATTTATTTTATTTTATTTTATTTATTTATTTATTTTATTTTTTATTTTTTATTTTTTTTTAAATTTACGTCGTTACGTATTTTGAGCTTAGCAGTTGCATAATGGTTGTAGACGTGATTTCATGTGATCAATCCTTTGACATCTGCTATGTTGGAATGTTTAGATTCCCTATACTTTAAAATTTTAGTAACCGACTAATTGTGAACTTCTTGTTGGTGACTTGTAAACCATATCACACATATTTAGTAATCACTGTCGTGTTGTCTTTTCTCATGAGTGTCTTTTAGGACTTCACAAGATACTAACAAAAATAAGCTCCCATGTGTATGTTGCTACCAACAGATTTTGGATTAGATACACAAAATCATACCATGTAAGACAAAAATTTCATTGGTGACTTAAGCATATAATAAGATTCGATTCTCTATTACAATGGTGGTTCACCAATCAGGCATTGGTCGTACATGATTTTTGAAATTTATTTTTCTTTCTTTATGAATCAACTGGACCGTAAGATCCGAGTAGTAAATCACATTATGGTGACAGCCCCTGATATTGATATGCTTATAAAGAGGTCAAGTACTAATGATATAGTATATTGATACGGCTTTTTTTTTTTTACCATATTCCTCGTGCCCCAAACTGAGTTTTAATCAAACTTCAAACATCGTACTAACTGCACGATTGATAAAACTTCATGTGGACAAACTTATTGACTATGTTTGGTCTCATAGCTTAAGCCAGAGACACATTCTGCTTGATTTTATCAAAGTCATGTTCCTTAGGTTTCATCTCAAAGCTATCCCATCTTATTGTCTTTTACATCTATTACCGTGTGATGCTGATTTGGCAAGTTGAAATTTCTATTTGCTTGTATATATATTCTGAATTATTGTATGCTACATTTCTAGCCACTGGATGGACTCCAGGAAGCATATCATGAACCTCCTAATCTCAACAATGGACCTGCTTTACCTGTGGACAAGACAAATGTTCCTTGCTACTTCTACTTGAGGGGGTTTTGTAGTAAAGGTGATACCTGCTCATTTCTACACGGACCTGCTGCAATCTCAGTTACCAATGAAGTACCCTGTGAAAAGAAGTTATCTGTAGCAACTAACGCTGGATCAAAACCTGTCAGGAGTCATCCCGATCCACCTGAATCTGTTCAAATCAAACACACTCAACCTGTGAAAAAACTCACTCAGGATTCCTACCAGTTAGCTTCTGGGGTACCAGAGAAAAGTGAACCTGTTCAAAGTAAAGAAAATATAAAACATGTAGTCTTTGCTCAAAGTGACCAAAATGTAGAAGATGAAGGACTTGTTCAAAGTGAAAAAATTCTCGAAGATGAAGAATCTATTGAAAGTGAAGAAAATGTGAAACATGAAGAATTTGTTCAGAGCGAGTCAGATGTTTTTGATGATCAGAGCTCAGATGGTTATGTAGAACGTGAAGGGTACATGAAGTCGCCACCAGGTTTTGACGTTCTTGTTGAGGGTGGATCAGAAAGACTAGGTTATGAAAAAGAAGCCGACTATTATACTGTCTGTGATGAAGAACACAGGGTGGTCGATGTTCATTATGCAGATTACAATCCTGCCTACACAAACTCGGAAAATGCACTTAAAGAACTGAGGTATGATGTTTATGATCGTTGTGATGAAATGTCTGAGCAACCAAGGGAAAGCATCTTTTACCGCCTTTCTTTCCAGAAAAGGAATTCAAAACCAGAACCAATTCTCAAAAGACGAAGAGGTTCTGATCTTCGTGAGTTTTTGAATTACAAGGTTGCTGATGGCAGTTTCTTCAAAGGGTACGAGTCAAATCATCGAATCAAGGGAAATCCTAGAAGACATGGGTCCTGTGTTGGGATTGACTTTGACTATAGAGCTAGGATAAGCGAGGTTGTCTATATGAACAAACACACACAGCCAGTAAGGGATAAGAGGCTTATGAAACCACTGGTTTTATCTTCAGCGGTCTCGAGGTCAAGGAAGCCAGCTCAATACTCTAACAGAAGATCCCGTGATGAATCTGGTGTTTTTACAGGACCCAAGAGCCTTGACCAAATCAAAGAAGAGAAGAAGAAAGCACTGCAAGGGTTGTTTAAAGTAACTGAATCAGATGATTTTCAGGATCCTAGACCTCTGAGTGAGATTCTCAAGAACAAAAGGAAGCTAGTTTAAACTTGGTTATATAAGTTCTGTTGAAAATTAAAAACTTTTGATGAAAATGCAAATTTATCACAGTATGGAAGAAACGAAAACTGGGGTATCTTTTGAGTTCTAAATAGACTGATGTTAGTTTGAACAAGCTTTATTATGATGTATAGTGCTGGTCTTATGTTACATTTAGGCTTTTAGGTGTTTTTGATGAGAAACTATGCATGTCCACTTTCATAGGATGTATTAGTTTTTCTGTTTTTGTGGTCTTGAACTCGAGTTCCTTAATGTTTTCAAAAAAGTCTTCCAACACCTTGTTTTTCAGTTGCTTATATAGTTCAATGATTACATGAGGCGTAGCTTTTTTTGGTCTATTTATATGTACGTGTGTGCCTATCTGAAACGATGTACAACTTCCACTGCACGAGATAGAAGGTGTCATGCCATTTCCGCTCCTGGAATTGTTTTTGCAGGCTAACAAAATTGCTGATCCTAGTTTTTGACTCTGTGTTTAGGTTTCTACCCTTGTGGCAATTATGTGCGCTGTTGAAGTATTGATCACTCATGTTTGGATTTGAAGTTAAGCTCTAGGTGCCTATGTGGTAAGATATCTTCTAATTATTGTCCCACCAGATTACAACTGGTTTAATGGCTGAGTCAGGGGTCCATCATCCCGAGATTCGTAATCGGAGTTGGAAACAGCAATAAAACAAATACCAATCAATAAAGATATAAATCTTTTATAAAAAGACTAACTCTGAATCAAGGAAACAACCACATACATACCTGCATCCTTTCTATAAACACAATTGAAACGAAACTCTTTGTTGCTTTAACATCTGAGGTAAAAAAAATACTTAAGAAATTAGTCTTAAATAAATGAAAGGTATTGAGAATCAAACTGAGATTATGAAGAATTTATTTTACACCTATTGTATCGGTTGTGCTTTAAGAAAATAAGTAGCTTTCTATGGTCAATTGTGCACTTTGCGCAAACTTTGGACCAGCTCCATCTTTAAGCGGGATGATACTCACAGCCTGCAACATAACAATAATTTGTAGTTAGTTTACTTTAAAAAGGTGCAAATGGAACTATTCCAGGTCCTTTCTTTCGTTTAGCAAGTGCCATAAACAATGGTGAAACGTATTACCCATGTGTATTAGCTTTTCAGAAATATGGTTAGGTGCATAAACCCAAAGGACATAGTCAAACAGCAAGCATAAATACACTATTCACTACTACACATGAAAAAGCAAAAGTAAAACCTCTAAAATATATCAGAACAAAAAATCAATGAAAAACATGAAACAAAACCCGTTCAGTGAACACACCTTCTATTCCATCAACTCTAAACCTTTCCAAATACTAAAAAATCGTCTAAAGCAATTTACCAAACCTCAAAACTTTAAACACCATAATCAGTAAAACAAATACAAAAGTATAAAAAAACAGACATTTCACCAAACACTTTATATGCATAAATTGGTATTTCAGCCTGAAAATACCAATTTATGCAACAACCTAAAACCCAAAAGCAGTCGACACTGAAACTAATGTATATTATTAATATACATAAATCAGGCAAAAAAAAACTACCTGCTGGTTGGTGCTTTTGCCACAAATCTATGAGGCTTCCAAAACGGCATGATAACCTGAAAAAAGAAAAACACGAAACCCAAAAAAAAAAAAAACAATGTATAATTAAAACAAACATTACAGTTTTAATTGTAAAATTCGAACACATCTTCAATCATAACCTTTAAGAAAAAAGATAAAGAATTTAGGGTTTACAGACCTTTTTTCTAATTGATAAACAACTCTTCAAATAGCAACGAAACCCCCAAGATCAGATTTTGATGTTCCTGTGGGTTACGAAAAAAAGAAGAGTCGATCAATTTTTTAGGTTTCACATATCTGTGGATGGATGATGGAGGGTTCAAGATTGTTCTAGGGTCATGTGTGTGTTACTGTGTTTAGTGTATAACACCGAAAGTGGGTTGGCCGGATAGATTGGGCAACAATCAACGGGCCAAAGTAAGCCCAACAAAATTGGCGGGAAAGCCAGCAGGTAAAACGACGTAGTTTTGAGTGCCTTTTAAAATATATATATATATATATATATATATATATATATATATATATATATATATATATATATATATATATATATATATATATATATATATATATATATATATATATAGCGTAGCGTTCAATGCAGAACCACTTTTTTGTACAGAACTTTACAGAACCATATAAATCAATCTTGGCCATTAGATTAGGATGATCAAAGGTTAATATTAAAAGTGAAAAAACTGCAATTAAACAAAAGATAAGGATCTTTATGTAATTAATAGAAAAAAAAGTAAATAAAGCAGGAAGGGCCCTAAAATAATGCTTGAAAGTTGAAAGATAAAAAAATAAAATAAAGTAACCCTCTTTTCCTCTCAAACCCCCAAAACCTTATCACCACAAAAAGATATCTAAAAATAAAATTCACGCTCCATTACTAAACCTACAGATCTAAACTAAAAAATTGCTATAAACTTCATTTTCGTGATCGAAGAAACCAAATGTGATCGAAGGCAATATTTTTTTGATGTTTGTTTACTGAAGTGATTTTGGTAGCCGTGACGTCTCCGGTGAGTTGGTTTAATTCTTTATGTCGTATGAGTATTACAATTTTTTGTAAAGTATTAGATCTTATGTTAATAAACAAATCCGTAAATAATTATCAAAATATGATGTTAAATGATCTTCGTATGGTACAAGATGATTGCACACATACACATAGAAATTGGATTTAAATACTATGCATCACACATTTGCACATTTTATGGTTTTGTCGTATATCAATGTCATGTGGGGTCTGGGCTTTTACTTGGTTCTTGTGAATGATGGTAACATGCTAGTATTATTCGAGTAAAGCGAGTATTTTTGGTATGGATGGGTCTGATGGCTATCAAACACTTTACATTTGAAGTTTTTAACCTAAATGGTGTGCAACTACGATCATAAAAATAGTTACTCCCTCTAGGGGTGTTATCGGGTTGTCGGGTTAATTGGGTCGGGTTGAATCGGGTTTTGCCTTTTGAAAATATGACCCGCAACCCGACCCTACAAGAGATCGGGTTATCGGGTTCGGATCTAATCGGGTTCGGGTTGTATCGGGTTCGGGTTAACCCGATAATAATATTATTATTACTGTTTAGCTTTAAAAATAAATCCATTTTATATATAGTAATGCGCTGAATATTACTGATCTGTCTAAAAAAATAAATATGTTACCCCATTATTAAATTTACTTAAGTCGTTAGTTCTTTGTTAATTTTTATTTGTTTAACGAGTTATCTGTTCCTAGTTTGAGAAGATCAATAAATATACATATGCATGATGTTATATACACCAAGTAATCCAAGTTATAAGAATAAAACTATTTTTATATAATCTGAATGTATTAGTGCCATAATCCATATTGCTTGCATTGTTGCACAGCAAGTAGAATGACTATTTGTAAGAATGTATACTAACAACAAAAATAAGAATACTGTTAGAATACATGGGTACTAAATTGCAGGTTATTGTTTTAGAAGGGGAGTGGTCCGAGTGGATTAGAGGAGTGAGGCTGCCAATTTAAGCTTTAGATAATAGAGGATGAAAGAATATGAAAAACTCTTTCAATTGTTTTTTACAGTTCATGATTTCGGTACAGCTTGTTGCCACGTTAGA
The DNA here is from genome assembly GCA_014162995.1 of Artemisia annua. NCBI lineage: Eukaryota > Viridiplantae > Streptophyta > Magnoliopsida > Asterales > Asteraceae > Artemisia > Artemisia annua. Next base: position 46,781 of record LBNU01006647.1, on the reverse strand, counting down.
AATTCACGTGCCTTGTCATATAAAAGCATGTTGCAGCAAATGCCTTGTCATATAAAAGCATGTTGCAGCAAATAACAGACGACCAAAATATACACATAATGTGATAAAAATAGTTAAGTACTTAAAATGAAGTGGGGAGAACTAACTGACACAATTTACCTTATGAAAAGTAGGCATGTTTTTAATTTCTTTTTGACAGTAGCATGTTTATATAACGAAAGAAGATGCACTTTGCCATATTTTTTCCCAAGATTATCAAGTAGAGAAAAGAAACTCATGTAAAAACAAATGAAGTAAGCTCAAAAAGCCACAAGTCATCGCCTTTTATCCAACAAAAAAGAGCAGTAAGATCAAGATTTATAGATTTGTTAATGGGTTATGTATTTTATCGGGTTGACCCGATAACCCGATAACAAACTAATTGAGACCCTAACCCGACCCTATTAGGTTATCGGGTTTATCGGGTTGACCCGATAAACCCGATAAGCTTAGTTGGATCCGAATCAACCCGACCCTATAAGGCCTTATTCGGGTTCGGGTCGGGTCGGGTCAACCCATTTGACACCCCTAACTCCCTCCGTGTAACCACCCGTAATTTTCCAAATATTTTTTTTATAATATATTTCTATTTATTACTACTTATCTAATTAGCTGAGCATATACGAGCTCACTTGACTAAATCACGGGAAGCTATCCCACATACTGTGACACACATTAACATTTGTAGACAGTTTATTTTTATCAGAAAATGTGAAATATTAATTTTCTAACAATTATGGCTGATAAAGACTCAAAGACGAGAGGCTATCTCGCATTTATCAAATAACGACACCGCATGCGTACCAACACTTCATTAGTAATGGCTTAAATTCCTTATATATTTTTCTGAGTCAACAATATTGTTTTTATATTATTTTTATAAAAACATTACCAAAACGTATTTTACGCATTTTTGCTCAAAACGGCACCCGGAATTCATGAAATGAAAATTTAGCTCATCCCTTCCTTCCTAATACCACTTTTGCCGCCCAACTTATTTACAATATCACATGAGCACATTGACGTTTGAGTATGAAAAAGGCTTTTTACCATTAACTTTGTATGTTAACTATTAATGGTTCATGCATTGTTTCTTGTACACAAAAGCAATCAAAATTCTTTCACCATCCTTGTTCTATAATCGATGGGTAACACACATTTATTTTTCATTTCAACTTTACAAGTACAAAGTCACATGCATGTCTTGAACTTTATTATTGAAAGTGACTTCACATCTTTTGTATTATAACTAAAATAGTCATACATCCCTTACCACTTTTAAATTCAATGGTCAAATGTTTCCTCATCTCCTTTCTTTTATGTTGTTCGAAGCACAAGGATACAACACACATTCATTTTCTTTTATTTCAACATCCATATATACTAGCAAATGAAAGTGACATGGCATACAAAAGATGTAATTTACTCAAAATGAGCAAACCATTATTTCCACCTTAGAAAGATTGGTCAATATTTTCTTGTTTTTCTTCTTTTTAATTACCCACCGATCCATTAAAGGGTATCAAACTATAGGTGAATTCCGAATTAAGGTACTATAGTATCAAAATATTCAAACAAAGAAAGTATTCAACTTTCAGTTTTGGGCAATAAGGGTAACTTTTGCGAAATTATCCTAACATGTGATCGTCTAAAATGTAAAGGTTATCCTTCTTTACTACTTATAAAGAGTTTACGTTTTTCTTGAAATCTTGAATTGAAACTTAAATTAATGTAGTTTGCGTAAATTACCCCTAAAATACCTCTTAAACTTGGTAACTCAGAATACGGCTTTTCTTGATCAATTCTAAACTAGGCAACTTTTCAAAAACGCACACTATATTAATTTAAATAACGTACACTTTGTATTCCAAAAACCACATGATATGCTTCGAGGGTCAAACAAGAATCACGATTTCGCAAATATAATTATTTGTCGTTATACACCATCGTTTTGAGCGGGTATTCGTCTAGTATTGCACAAAATATGAAAGTTGTTTTAATCAGTTTGATAGTTTGGTACCTTACTTTGGATTTGGCCTATAGTCTGATACCTTTTTTTTTATGAGCTTATTTGTTTTTCGGTTTATATTTCATAAGCCTCATTTTTCCGGCTTATTTTGAGACTTGTGGGCTTATTATATAAGTTTATTATGATATGATAAACTCATATAAGCCTGTAGGTTTCAAAATAAGCCGAAAAATTGGGGCTTATGAAATATAAGCCGAAAAACAAATAAGCTCATAAGCCCACATATAAGCTTAAACAAACACCCCCTAAAAACCCCATTTCGCGAAAAATAAGATACAGCAAAATAGACTTACAATCCAGGTGGGGTAGTGATCATAGGATCCCAACTCCTAAAATTTCCAGCACAATACTGTCGAGCTTGTGGGACATGAAAGATCTCATCCTATAACAACAAACAAACAACAACATTAATTCTCGCATATTACTAGTAGCAAATTAGCATAAAGTGGTTATAATAAAGAGAAGGGAATGGTAGGTACCATGTAAGGTTGAGGAAGAATGTGATTGACAAGAATTGAAATGGGTATGACCCATGAGCTAACAATCAACGCAACTCCAATTCTACCCATTTTTCGAGTCAGGGTTATGGGCTGAGTTCAGCTGAAAATAAAATCAGATCAATGATTTGCTAAATTCTTTGAGGTGAACGATGTAACCATTTAAACAAAATGCTTAAGTTGAAGAAACATTGGTCTTAAGTTCACTTCAAAGTCACGCACGACTGTGTTTACTTTTGACAGATTTGGGGAATTGTTTCCGACTTTTTTCACTTTAGATCAAATGGGGGCGTTTGTTTTAATGAGTGTTAATGGGGAGGAGCACTTTTTCGTTCGTCTCCTCGTATATACCATTTGACAGAAAAAGAAACATATTATATGTGTGGCCCACTACTATCTTCCCATTAAAACTTAAAACTTAGGGCCCGTTTGGTTTGTGGGTTTTCTTGGAGGTTTGGGTTAAAAAGGATAAAGATCCTCTCAAGTTATTTATAACTTGATTGATCAAGTTGTAATTATCAACCATTGGATCAAATCCAATGGCTCAAATCATCTCATGTTCTTTTGTCAAATGGTATCGCAAGAAAATAATAAGAACAACGATTGCGAAACATATGAAATTAAAACAAACGAATTACAACTACTTATTCATCGTTTCGCAATCGTTGTTCTTATTATTTTCTTTACCATATGAAATTAAGACAAACGATTGCGAAACATATGAGTATTGTTTAGATTATATGAATAATTTGAAAACTAAGTTTAACTGATAATTCGAAAACTAGGTTTCATTTATAGTTTATAATCCATTTTATAAAATGTGTTTAGTGAATAGTGTCGGGAGTAAATGAGTTGAGTGAGTAAATGAGCGCGTCGTAAAATAAGTTGAAGAAAACAAGTAGTTGTGACTCGATTAAAATGATGACCCGAGTTTACGCTACCCATCATGTTGTTTTATATCACAAAGTTTTATATGTTTGAAACAAAGGTTTATTTATGTGTTAGCTTGTTCAAATACAACTCAATGCATCCTTTTGTATTTACATCAATAAAATTTTGTATATTACATGAAAGTTTGCAATTTCTGGTTTGTTTAAGTTTGTACAATTGTACCCAACTCCAAGATAAAATTAACCTAATTCCATAACCATCCCAAAACACGTTTCAACCACTGAATTTGGTACAACAATTTAGGGTTAAGTAAGCAAAAACAAATAGTGGGTCTCGTCCCAACCTTACTCGACACACAAACAGAACAAACCAAATCCAAGACCCATTAAATTTACTAAGTTACTTAAGTTTGTAATTTAAGTGGGACAAGAATGGACAAGAACAAAATGATTACCCACTGTTGGGGTTTGACCCAACCAGGGTTTCGAATTCAAGCAAAGCCAAATGCAACACAAGCTTGTCTCAAAACCATTATTGTATCTAGTTGCGAAAAGTGACATTTGTAAAATGAGCAAATCCTAAACACCTTAATATGGGTCGTGTGGGTTCTCGACATCAAGCAAAGGTGTAAAGAAAATGGAACTATTTTCAACTTATCAAAACCAAACATAAATAACAATCAACCACTGTGTCGAGCCACAGTGGGTTTCTTGCCAAATAAAAATCCGAACACAACATAACTTTTTACAAAGATTTAACCTCAGCCAAGCAAAGAACTAAGCAAGGTTATTATTGAGCACTTCCATCCTAAGCCAATTTAATTTATAATCTTTGCCACACAATAACAATAACAAAAATAATAAATAAAAAAAAAGTGTATCATTCTCAGATTTATTAATCGACCGATCGGTAAAAGAAGATATATATATATATATATATATATATATATATATATATATATATATATATATATATATATATAACAAATCTCATCTCAACTTGTAAAAATAGATCAACTCACAACTTAATAACAATTAACAGAATAAGATTTATAGAGTGAAGAAGATCAAGATCCTTACAATGGAAGGTGAGTCGATTGAAAAGAAGACCAAAAATTTGAATAGCAATAAGCCCAATCCGATCCAAACAGGTAACACCACCTCTGATAGCCCTTTGATTTTTGAATGAAGCTTTTGAGATGTGTGGCTTTCCTATGGATCGGTGGGTAATTAAAAAGAAGAAAAACAAGAAAATATTGACCAATCTTTCTAAGGTGGAAATAATGGTTTGCTCATTTTGAGTAAATTACATCTTTTGTATGCCATGTCACTTTCATTTGCTAGTATATATGGATGTTGAAATAAAAGAAAATGAATGTGTGTGTTGTATCCTTGTGCTTCGAACAACATAAAAGAAAGGAGTTGAGGAAACATTTGACCATTGAATTTAAAAGTGGTAAGGGATGTATGACTATTTTAGTTATAATACAAAAGATGTGAAGTCACTTTCAATAATAAAGTTCAAGACATGCATGTGACTTTGTACTTGTAAAGTTGAAATGAAAAATAAATGTGTGTGTTACCATCGATTATAAAACAAGGATGGTGAAAGAATTTTGATTGCTTTTGTGTACAAGAAACAATGCATGAACCATTAATAGTTCGTTTGTTTTAATTTCATATGTTTCGCAATCGTTGTTCTTATTATTTTCTTGCGATACCATTTGACAAAAGAACATGAGATGATTTGAGCCATTGGATTTGATCTAATGGTTGATAATTACAACTTGATCAATCAAGTTATAAATAACTTGAGAGGATCTTTATCCTTTTTAACCCAAACCTCCAAGAAAACCCACAAACCAAACGGGCCCTAAGTTTTAAGTTTTAATGGGAAGATAGTAGTGGGCCACACATATAATATGTTTCTTTTTCTGTCAAATGGTATATACGAGGAGACGAACGAAAAAGTGCTCCTCCCCATTAACACTCATTAAAACAAACGCCCCCATTTGATCTAAAGTGAAAAAAGTCGGAAACAATTCCCCAAATCTGTCAAAAGTAAACACAGTCGTGCGTGACTTTGAAGTGAACTTAAGACCAATGTTTCTTCAACTTAAGCATTTTGTTTAAATGGTTACATCGTTCACCTCAAAGAATTTAGCAAATCATTGATCTGATTTTATTTTCAGCTGAACTCAGCCCATAACCCTGACTCGAAAAATGGGTAGAATTGGAGTTGCGTTGATTGTTAGCTCATGGGTCATACCCATTTCAATTCTTGTCAATCACATTCTTCCTCAACCTTACATGGTACCTACCATTCCCTTCTCTTTATTATAACCACTTTATGCTAATTTGCTACTAGTAATATGCGAGAATTAATGTTGTTGTTTGTTTGTTGTTATAGGATGAGATCTTTCATGTCCCACAAGCTCGACAGTATTGTGCTGGAAATTTTAGGAGTTGGGATCCTATGATCACTACCCCACCTGGATTGTAAGTCTATTTTGCTGTATCTTATTTTTCGCGAAATGGGGTTTTTAGGGGGTGTTTGTTTAAGCTTATATGTGGGCTTATGAGCTTATTTGTTTTTCGGCTTATATTTCATAAGCCCCAATTTTTCGGCTTATTTTGAAACCTACAGGCTTATATGAGTTTATCATATCATAATAAACTTATATAATAAGCCCACAAGTCTCAAAATAAGCCGGAAAAATGAGGCTTATGAAATATAAACCGAAAAACAAATAAGCTCATAAAAAAAAAGGTATCAGACTATAGGCCAAATCCAAAGTAAGGTACCAAACTATCAAACTGATTAAAACAACTTTCATATTTTGTGCAATACTAGACGAATACCCGCTCAAAACGATGGTGTATAACGACAAATAATTATATTTGCGAAATCGTGATTCTTGTTTGACCCTTGAAGCATATCATGGGGTTTTTGGAATACAAAGTGTACGTTATTTAAATTAATATAGTGTGCGTTTTTGAAAAGTTGCCTAGTTTAGAATTGATCAAGAAAAGCCGTATTCTGAGTTACCAAGTTTAAGAGGTATTTTAGGGGTAATTTACGCAAACTACATTAATTTAAGTTTCAATTCAAGATTTCAAGAAAAACGTAAACTCTTTATAAGTAGTAAAGAAGGATAACCTTTACATTTTAGAAGATCACATGTTAGGATAATTTCGCAAAAGTTACCCTTATTGCCCAAAATTGAAAGTTGAATACTTTCTTTGTTTGAATATTTTGATACTATAGTACCTTAATTCGGAATTCACCTATAGTTGATACCCTTTTTTACAAAAAATAAATAAATAAATAAATAAAATAATAATAATAATGATGCGCTTTTGCTTTGCATCATTTGTTGTGTTTGGGGGTAGTCAATGCTAACTAGCTTGGCAACAGTTTCAGCTTTACTTGAATCCAACATGAAAGAGTTTACGCATGTGATGAATGCTTTGAGTCTGTATTAATGCTTTATAGGCTTGGACTAATGGACTATTCTGAGTGCACTTAGTAAAACTAAAAGTATAATAACGGTTGAGTTCAGTTTGTGCCTGTTATATGTATATGATGAATGAACTTTGAAGATAATTTCTTTTGTTTATAGATGTGCTCTTAATATTATGTGATGCATACAAACATACGCACCAGGGTGTATTAAATTATTAAATTTGCATTGGGATTCATTCGTCCGATGTTAGGATCTTAAGCTTCTGATTTTTTACATAATTGTTAAAATGGTTAACAGCTTAAAACCCTAAACAAAATGTATCAGTTAGCCAACGCCCAACTATATTTGCCATGTAAAAAACTTTAAACCTTTAAAGATCTTGCTGTAAAAGTTTAAGGTAATCTCCAACTTGTTAGATAATATCTAAACTTGACAGCATATAACTGGTTACTCAGCATCACATAAAAAAGTCAGCCTGGTCAAACGTACCGGCAAGTCTTTTGCCAAACCACCTTTCTTTACTTCGATTTTGAAAGTTAGATGGACTGTGGATTTTATTACACTTAATGAAAGGCCAAAGAGAAACGTGGTCAAGTGAAACAGAATTTGGACTAAAGTTGCTTACCAGTGTATGCAATTAACCCTATGAAAATTTCAGATAAACTGAAGTTAACTTGGTTTTAATTGCTAAAGAAAATAGTGTTTGTAGTTGATTCAAATTATGGATACAAGGCAAAATGCTACATTGAGAAATTGCTAGTCCCAAAATAAGAAGACTCTTTCTGATAGAAATAAATTTACACACTTTTGCAGGTACTTCTTTTCTCTTGCCTATATTGCTTCTTTGTTTCCTGGCATCCTAATTATTCAACTAGCCTCCAATTTTATTAATGCCTGCTCGATACCAGTTCTTCGCTCTACAAATGCTTTTCTGGCTGTGATTTGCAGCATATTGGTTTACGATATAATCAAATATTTGAAGCCATCACTTGATGACAAAAAAGCAACTCTGTACACCGTTGTTCTAGCCTTATATCCCCTTCACTGGTTCTTCACTTTTCTTTACTATACAGATGTTGCATCTCTTACAGTAGTTCTTGCTATGTATCTTATGTGTCTCAAGAAGAACTACCTTTCAAGTGCTTTGGTAATAGTTGGCTTTATATTGAATTTTGTTTATAGTATTACCTCTCATTTTACCTCCAGTGTTAAATTAAATTAGAATATTTCATTCATCATTAAGTACTTGTTTCTTAACTTGTGTCTGCAGTTGAAAGTCCTGAGATTTTTTAAAACTTTCGTTAGTTGCTTGATGTAGAGTTGCAAATTGGACGGGTTGGGTAACATGGCAATCTTTTGGTACAGGCCGGGTTGGGTTTACCTGGCACATTTTTTGTCCAAAAAGTTTAACTATTTATCTGAAAGTTTAACTATTTATCTGCTAAAAACTGTCAAATATGTTTTCTAAAGTTATATAATGTCAATATCTATCCAACTTACGGGATTTTATGACTAAAAATACACTTTTGGCAACTTTCAACGTATTTGATCCGTTTCTTGTTTAGCTATTTTTATTAATCTTAAACTTCAGAGAATAAACGTACCTAAATTAGCCCATAATTCAGTTCATGATCAAAATAGACACCTCTAATGAACATGATAACATGTTGAGGCCTTTGAGAATCGCTTACGTCACTCATCACTTTTGATCTTGTGGAGAGACAATGATTCTTAGGGGTATGTGGATTTCCATTTTGGAAATGATTATGCTGATATACATGTTATGGTGTTCGGGTAATATAGTGGTTATGATTATTTCATTATTTAGGGGTCATATTATCAGTCTTGAGTAGCATCTGAAATTCAAAGAAGTGTACAAAAATAGTGTTAGAGGGGTACACCCAACGTTACCCAACCCATTTTAACCCGTCGCCTAAACTGTACATTTCGTCACAAATAGTATTGGATCGTAGGTGCTAGATGTTACCCACTTACCCCACCCAAACTGTAAATGTTGTCAGGAATAGGATTGATCGTAGATGTCAGACTCAAACAACATGCTCTACAAGTAAAAAACATGGCTGATGTTGCTACTACATTTTTCCATTTTCAGTTGACTATTTAACACTTTTAGCATATGAAGGTGGATGAGTCTCATTATAGTAACCAATTGCAACTTTACTTCAATGCAGTTTGGAGCTTTTGCAGTACTTGTACGGCAAACAAATATTATCTGGGTTCTATTTGTTGCATGTACTGGGGTTTTAGATCTTATCCAAGCTAAACAGAAACGTGATGAGAATATGTTATCAGATCCCACAGATGGCCAATTTACTTCTAGCAGTGGTGTTTATATCAGCTCCAACCTAAAAAGGAGAAAATCGGATAATACTAATGATTCTGCCTCTCATTCTGTCCGTGGAACAAGTCTTCTTTCTAATCCTGACCGTTCATCAGGTTTGTCTCATCTTATTTGCGTTTTAGATAAACAAATGTATAATATGGTGGGCTTAATGTTTTTGGTAATTTTTGGGTTGACAAGATACAACTCTTTGTTCAAGTATTTGTGAAGTTATGTAGATAGTGTGTTTAATATGATTACTAAAAAATAAAGCAATTTAGGAAACCGTATGCTTTAAAAGTACACTTCGTATTGTCCCATTATGGCCTTTTTTTTAGCCATCTTTTATGTTAGCAGGACTTTTGTGTTATCCATGTAACTCATTAAGATAAAACATTACCAAATTAACCCATTGATTTGTATATGAATCTGAACAGCCACACCCAGATATGATCATAATTCATAAGTATGGCTTGGAAATCTCTTGACACCTATCATCATGCATATATGAGCTTGTGGAATCTCATACATATTCACACACAGCACTATATTATATTTTGTTAACTCTCTATGATTACTCCTATCTACATCAGCTAATAAATACATTGCTTATTTAACATTACAATAGTTCGCTTCAAGTTGCTGTTAGGTTGTAATTAAAGCTCAAATAAAATAGTGAAATTGTGTCATTTATGGTATGAACAACCATGAAATTTGTTAGGGTTTAGGCAATAACAACGTATGTTCTTTTATGTCCTATTATTAAAGTGTATATGTTTTCGTTCAACTATAAACCTTCAAAATTTTTCTGATGCCATACTTATGACATGTCAACACTTTTGAAATTACCAAAAATACCCCTGAAAGTCAGCAATAGGTATGATATTGGAACAGCATTTGAAAGTTTGTAGCATATGGTGGAATGAAAGCAAGTACACATATAATCATAGAACATGAAGGAAAGTATGTTGCTATTGTATAAGCTAAACCCAAAATGCTTGAATGTGTTTGACAAGAACGAGTCGATATGTCACAAAGATCCTGCTCCACCATGGCAATTTCCAGGTAACACCTCCATCATAACCAAATCCAAATTAACCTATTTTTAATCCACCAAATTTCAATTAATTCAAAACCCACTTCCCAAATCACCTATCCATTACTTCCCCCAATTAATATCATCAAATTAACCCAGATTAAATCTAAACCCTAACCCTAATTTTTCAATTCATTCATGTCTAATTTCACTACTGATTCCAAGGGTTGGACTTGGGTCTTTCGTAAAGGATCCATGAGAACTAAAGAGGATGAGGTGCAGAAGATTTCCACATCGGTTTTTGTCACAAACTTTCCTGATCATGTGCAAGCGAAGGATTTATGGCATGCTTGTAAGCAATATGGGCATGTGATTAATTCGTTCATTCCTGAAAGAAGATCAAAGGCTGGAAAGAGGTTTGGTTTTGTGCGTTTTATAAATGTTTTCGATGTTGATCGTTTGGTTGGGAATTTGTGTACGGTGTGGATTGGTAATCATCGCATTCATGCTAATGTTGCTAGATTCAGCAGACCTTTGGCGACTAATATTAGACCTGTTAGTAATAAGACTGATAGTAATAAGAGTGGTATGTCGCGTATGAATTTGGATGGTAATAACAAAGATATAGATGGGAGAGATAAGGGTAGTTCATATGCGTATGTTGTCAAAGGAGGTCCACAGGTGAATGGGAAAGAAGATTCAAATCCTGCGTTGGTTATTGATGATTCATGTGTGAATGAAAGGGATTTTTCATGCTGCTTGAATGGGAAGTTGAAGGAGATTGGAGCGCTAATAAATTTGAAAATCGTGATGAGGAGTGAGGGTTTTACTGATTTTGATCTCAAATATTTGGGCGGTTTGTGGATCATGATAAGTTTCAAGTCGATAGAGGCAAAAGAAAAATTCCTTTTGTGTGAGACGACGAAGTCCTGGTTTTCTCAAATTGTTCAAGCATCCAGTGAGTTTATTGTTGATGGTAGAATTACTTGGGTGGACGTTGAAGGGGTTCCGTTAAAAGTATGGTCTTTTAATACTTTTAATAAGATAGCAGCTAAATGGGGATCAATACTTAATGTGAAGGAGGCAGACGAGGAGTCGTTTCATATCAAACGTTTGTGTGTGTACACAACGGGCTTGCACAACATATTTGAGTCGTTTAAGCTCATTTTTAAAGGAAAGGTATATTGGGTGCGGGCTAAGGAGGTATCGGGATGGACTCCGGATTTTGATGATCAATGTGAAGAAGAAACTGATTCGGAGAATGAACAATTTGATGATGATCTTAATGGAGATATTGGTGGGAGTGACAATGAACAGAATGTGATGGATGAGGCTAGTGGTGTCCGAGATACTTTGGCCAAGGAGGAGCTTCTTAATGGCAGGAAGGATGTTGAGAGCAATGGTAGAAAGGAAAATACATCTGAGGATCCGTTTGAAATTTATTCTTTACTTAAGAAAACTAAGCAAATGGAGAAGAATGATGCCAATGATGCCAAGGATAAGGAGAGTTTACAATTTCCTCCTGGTTTTACACCAAGGGAGGAAAGGGAGGATAATGAAAATGCTTATGAGAATAAGAATTATGAGGAGGTGAGTTCTGGCAGAACCAAGGAAAAGCGAACTAAGAAATGTGGTGTGGAGTCTGTGAGATCGGGGCAAGTGAGTAAGAATGATATACCGAGGACAGGAGGTTCATTATTGAATTTGATGGATGAGTTGATCAAGGTAGGACAAACAATGGGTTACAAAATGGAAGGATGTATGAAGAACATTGAGGAAATCGTTGAGTTGAAAGGAGTGGAAGAAGTATTCCGATGAATATGTTATCCCTAAATATTCAAGGCCTTAACCCAAAGGCTAAGAAAGATTGGGTAAAGGAGTTGTGTTTATCGCATAAGGTGAATTTTTTGACGTTGCAAGAGACAAAAATGGAGGTTATCGATCTGTTTGATATTAAGCATTGTTGGGGAAATTTTACGTTTGATTTTGTTTATAGTGAATCAGTTGGCAATTCAGGAGGTATTCTATGTGTTTGGAATCCTATTGTGTTTAAGAAATTAAACACCACGGTGTCGGATTACTTCATTATGATTCGGGGGAATTGGATTTCAAATGGGAAATTAATTCTTCTTATTTCGGTGTATGCATCACAAGAGTTTTCAGAAAGAAAGATGCTTTGGGATTACTTGAGTCATGTTATTGCTAGCTGCGATAGTGAGGTGATTATCATGGGTGATTTTAATGAAGTGCGTTATAAAAGTGAAAGGTTTGGTTCCATTTTTAACAGTCATGCGGCAGAGGTGTTTAATTCGTTTATTGCTAAGTCCAATCTTGAGGAGATTCATCTTGGTGGGTGCTCTTTTACGTGGTGTCATCGATCCGCCTCCAAGATGAGCAAGCTTGACCGTTTCCTTATATCGGAGAGTTTTGTTCGAGAGTATCCTAGTATTTCAGCTATCACATTGGATAGATTTCTATCGGATCACCGTCCTATTTTGTTGCGAGAATCTACTCATGATTATAGTCCAATACCTTTTCGTTTTTTTCACTATTGGCTTGAAGTGGAGGGTTTCGTAAAGCTTGTTAATGATGCGTGGGCAGCAGCTCCTGTGTACTCGATGAATGCATTGATGAATTTTATGTTAAAACTGAAATATATTAAGAAACAAATTCGGTTATGGAACAGTAATAGGAAATGTGTACAAAAACAGTAAATATGCCTTGCAACAGGAGCTTGGATATTTAGATAAGAAAATTGATCTTGGAAACGCGTCGGAGGATATTTTGGTAAAACGAAGGGAGGTTTGCAACTCTATTCTAGAATTGGAAAAATTGCATACGATGGAGGTGGCTCAAAAAGCAAAGATTAAATGGGCGGTTGAAGGGGATGAAAATTCCCAATATTATCATGGAATCTTAAACAAAAAACGTAGTCAACTTGCTATCCGTGGTGTGTTGTTGGAAGGTACGTGGGTGGAGAATCCGAATGTGGTGAAGAACGAGTTTCGTAACCATTTTCAGAAACGATTCGAGAAACCTACAAGTATTCGGCCTATTTTAGACATGGAGTTTCCACATCAACTGAATTCGTATCAAAGGCCGGACTTGGAAGCCGAAGTCTCTAAGGATGAAATTAAAAAGGCGGTGTGGGATTGTGGCATTGATAAATCGCCGGGACCAGATGGATTCACATTTGGCTTTTACAAGCGATTTTGGGGTCTGATTGAAAGTGATGTTGTGGCGGCGGTTAAATTGTTCTTTACATTTGGAAGCATTCCGAAAGGTGGTAATTCGTCCTTTATTGCTTTGATTCCAAAGATTCCCGACGCAAAATCGGTTAAGGATTTTAGACCAATTAGTTTAATCGGGAGTCTTTACAAGATTATAGCCAAAATTTTGGCTAATAGACTTGTGATGGTGTTGGGTGATATTGTAAATGAAGTTCAATCGGCTTTTGTTGCGGATAGACAAATCCTTGATGGTCCTTTTATTCTTAACGAGGTAATTCAATGGTGTAAGTCGAAAAACAAACATTCATTTATATTGAAAATTGACTTTGAGAAAGCCTATGATTCGGTGCGGTGGGACTATCTAGATGAAGTGTTGAGGAAATTTGGTTTTGGAGATAAATGGTGTCGTTGGATTCAAGAATGCTTGCGGTCATCTTATGGATCGGTATTAGTGAATGGAAGTCCTACGGAAGAATTTCAATTTTTCAAGGGCCTAAAACAAGGTGATCCTTTATCTCCATTTCTTTTCATTTTGATTATGGAAAGTTTACATCTTTCGTTTACTAGAGTTGTGGATGCGGGAATGTTCCATGGTATTGCACTAAATCCTTCGACAAATTTGTCCCATTTGTTTTTTGCGGACGATGTGGTGTTTATGGGGCAATGGAATACAAAAAATATTGATACTATTATTTATGTATTGAAATGCTTCCAACGAGCTTCGGGGTTAAGCATAAATGTTAGTAAAAGCAAGTTAATGGGTATTGCGGTGAATAATGAGAATGTGGAACATGCGGCGAGTAGGATTGGATGTGGTATTCTTAAGGGTCATTTTACATATCTCGGTTCGAGAGTGGGGGATAATATGTCTAGAATTCGTGCGTGGGACGAAATTATGGACAAATTGGTGGCTAGATTTTCAAAATGGAAGATGAAAATTCTTTCAATAGGAGGAAGATAACTATTCTCAAAGCGGTGTTAGGGTCTATACCTATTTATCATATGTCCATTTTTAAGGTTCCAATGAAAGTTATTCATCGTATGGAATCTATTCGGAGTCATTTTTTCAATGGGGCGGATCTTAAAAGTAAGAAAGCGGTTTGGGTGGGGTGGAATAAAGTGTTGTCTTCTAAAGAGAAAGGCGGCCTTGGAGTATCTAGCCTATATGCGTTAAATAGAGCTTTAATGTTTAAATGGGTGTGGAGGTTTACTACTCAAAAAGACTTGTTGTGGACTAGGGTGATTAAAGCTATTCATGGGGAAAATGGTAAGATTGGGGCTCCTTCGAATGGTACGTATAACTCTATTTGGCGAGTCATTATTCGGGAATTGGAGGTTGTAAAGGAGTATGGATTTGATTTCTGTAGTTTCATGCAAAGAAGAATAGGAAACGGGGCGGATACGAGTTTTTGGGAGGATGTATGGCACGGCGATTTGCCATTTAAAAGTAAATTCCCTAGATTATACGCTTTAGAGGACAACAAGTCGATTGATGTAGCTTCGAAACTTAGGCAAGAGAATATCATATCTTCTTTTAGACGGAACCCGCGAAGTGGAACGGAACAAGCACAAATGGAGGAATTGGTGGAGATGATTGATGGTGTTGTTTTAGGCCCCGCGCATGATAGATGGCGATGGTCTTTAGAAGGTTTGGGTGAGTTTTCCGTTTCTTCGGTTAGAAAGGCTATTGATGATATTCGGCTTCCTATTGTATCTTCTAAAACTCGTTGGGTAAATGAGGTTCCTATAAAGATCAATATTCATGCTTGGAAGGTTCGACTAGATGGGTTGCCAACTCGGTTGAACCTTTCTCGTAGAGGTATTGATATATCATCTATTCTTTGTCCCAATTGTGGTGTCGTGACAGAATCGGCGAGACATATTTTCTTTGAGTGTAGTGTTGCCAAAGATAATTTCCGCAAGATTTGCCTTTGGTGGAATGTGGATTTTATGGAGATTTGTTCTTTTGATGAATGGGTGTCTTGGTTCAATAATATTAGATTATCGGCGAAGCATAAGAGATTGTTAGAGGGGGTTTGTTTTGGCTTATGGTGGCGTATTTGGGCTTATAGAAACAAGATGGTTTTTGATGAGGAGCATCCTTCCAAGACGGCTATCTTTGAAGACGTAGTGTCGTTTACTTTTTATTGGAGTCGTTCTAGATGTAAAGCGTCTTTTAGTTGGGTTGATTGGTTAAAGAATCCTCATTTAGTATCTTTGTAATGTTCTAGCTCCTTGCTAGTTTATCTTTAATAAAAAAGCCGTTCTAAAAAAAAAAAGCTAAACCCAAATTTTTAACTGTTACTAATCTGTCCTCGTATTTCTTTTTCATTTCCATGCTAAGAATACCAGACATGATAACTAACATAGGCCTAATGGTATGCTGTATGATGTGCAAAATAGCAAAAATAATAACTACTAAATCATTAAGGTATTAGCTTCTAAATTTTAGATAGAATGTGAACTTAGATGAACTGCCATGTGTATTGGCCTACAGTTGGTAATTTGGTATGTTGGTGTATAAATGCTACTCATGCACAACTTGAAGGAAATATCCTTGAATAGCTTTCTTAAAAGAGTGTTTAAAAAAGTATCAGTTGTTAGGTAACTATAATAAATTGCATAATGGATTGTAAAGAAGACTTGCCGCAGAATTGATATGTCAAAAAATATAATAATAATAATAATAATAATAATAATAATAATAATAATAATAATAATAATACTAAGGGGCTAAAAAGAACGAGAAGTCCCACTTTAGATGCCAGGACGTCAATAAGATATGCTCCAAATCTCACTAAACAACCGCATAATAAATATTAACGATTCAATATTGATACTTCACAAAATTGAATAAACCTTACTATCATGTCATGAAACGTGGAGTAACGTGCTTAATGAGACGAGTAAACATAGAAGATGGATCACATACATCTAAAATATTTCCCATCCATAACTCTTAAT
>LBNU01006644.1:113036-123052 GCA_014162995.1 Artemisia annua | reverse complement strand
TTGTGTGACTTGTGATTGTTATTGTTTGTATTTGCTGTTTGTTGTCAATTTACATGAGCTTTTGTAAGCTTATGTGCTTATTTGAGCTTATTGCATCTTTGTGGATTAGCTTGTTAACTGCTAGTGCTAATTGTTCTTAATCTGTGATCATTCAATTTGCTGCTGTGGTTGATCTTGTTGTTATTTAATATTGCTCTTTGCTGTTGCTGTCTGTTTGTTGTTGTTATTGTACTGCTCATACGAGATTTGAGCTTGTTAAGCTTATTTGTTTAGTTGTTTGTTTTGGCAGTCACATAGAATAAGAAAGAAATTCATTTTTTTTTATCTTCAATTCTGCTTCAATTTTCCAGTTCTTGTTAGATTTAATTTGTTTTCCAAAAGTAAGGGTGGCTTGTGTTTGTGTTAGTCAATAAGAAACTAAAAAGAAAAATAAAAAGAGAAAACTGCACTTTGTGGGAATCGAACCTGGTACCTCTTGGTTCCTAGTGGCAAAACCAAAACAAGCCCAGGCACCATCTCCCCTATGTGTGGTTATGTGTTTTACCTTTCCTTTCTTTTATTTATAGTGTAAATCTCTCCTTTTAGCTTATTAAGTTATTCAGCTTATTTTCAAGCTTATTTATAAGCTTTTCCTCATTTTTATATTTTTCCTAGCTTATTTATACTAATCAGTATTTTTATAAAAAGTTTGGTAATTATTATTGTTTGTTTAGTATTTATAATAATTCAAAATAGTTTAATTAGTATATAAATAGTTATTAATTAAAAATAAATATTTAAAAAGTCTAAAAAAATATTTTTCTTTTTCTTAAAATTTTCTTTTATCATTTAGATTGTAAAAATATGTTTTTCATCATTTAGGTGTTTGTAGTTTTCCATTTTCACTTTTATTTTCGTACGTCTACGTTTAATTAAACGTATACGTATATTTTTTTTTAGACTTGTAAACGTTTTCATTTTTTAGTAATCGTTTGTAGTGATTGTTTATCATTTTTATTTGTAATCTCATAGTTTAATTCAAATCCATTTCACTTTCCCAATTCCGTTTCATAAACACTCGATCTCATTACCGTTTTCGACACAATTCACTCCTCATCGGGATTTTAAACGACCCGAGGAATTCCTATACTATCCTTGGTGCATTGTGCTCTTAGATAGTTGACTTTAGTTGACCAATTCATTGGTTGACTTTTGTTGACCGTTTCTGAGCCAATCAACACCCACTAGACAACATCATAGGCAACCTAAATCAAAGAACACTTAGATCACAAGCTCAAGATAAAAATAACTTCTTTTGTTTTGTGTCAACAATAGAGCCTAAGAATATCAATGAAGCCTTAAAGGATGAAAGTTGGATTATGGCTATGCAAGAAGAATTAAATCAATTCAAAGCAAATGATGTTTGGGAATTAGTCTCAAATCCTAGGAATGTTACTATAATAGGAACCAAATGGGTATTTAGGAATAAATTAGACGAAAATGGAATAGTAACTAGGAACAAAGCTAGGTTAGTCGCCCAAGGTTATAATCAATAAGAAGGAATTGATTATGACGAAACCTATGCCCCTGTAGAGAGATTAGAATACTATTAGCTTACGCCTGCGCCCTAGATTTTAAGCTATACCAAATGGATGTGAAGAGTGCATTCCTCAACGGTTTTATCAATGAGGAGGTATATGTGGCACAACCTCCAGGATTCATTGACTTCGCAAAACCTAATTATGTTTACAAACTAAAGAAAGCTTTATATGGTCTTAAACAAGCTCCAAAGGCTTGGTATGATAGACTAAAAGCATTCTTGGTTAAACATAATTACTCCATGGGAATGGTAGACAACACTCTCTTCACTAAAAGAAGTGACCCAAATATCATCATTGTTCAAATATATGTCGATGACATTATATTTGGATCGACTTGTCAAGACATGTGTGATGAATTTGCCAAAATCATGCATGATGAGTTTGAGATGAGTATGATGGGAGAACTAAACTTCTTCTTAGGATTGCAAATAAAACAATTAGAAGATGGAATATTTTTTAATCAATCTAAGTACATTAAGGAAATGCTTAAGAAATTTGGACTAGAAGACTCTAAGCCACTTAAGACACCCATGTCTACGGAAATTAAACTCACAAGAGATGAAGAAGGTGATTCCGTAGATAACACTAAGTATAGAGGAAGGATAGGTAGTTTACTATACTTAACGGCAAGTAGACCCGATATCATGTTTAGTGTTTGCCTTTGCGCTCGCTTTCAAGAGGATCCCAAAACCTCTCACCTAGAAGCGGTTAAGCGTATCTTCCGATACATTAAAGTCACTATACACTTANATGTCTACGGAAATTAAACTCACAAGAGATGAAGAAGGTGATTCCGTAGATAACACTAAGTATAGAGGAAGGATAGGTAGTTTACTATACTTAACGGCAAGTAGACCCGATATCATGTTTAGTGTTTGCCTTTGCGCTCGCTTTCAAGAGGATCCCAAAACCTCTCACCTAGAAGCGGTTAAGCGTATCTTCCGATACATTAAAGTCACTATACACTTAGGATTATGGTATCCTAAGGGATCCGGCATAGAAACCCTTGTCTATGCGGATTCGGATCATGCGGGAGACTACGTGGATCGAAAGAGCACTAGCGGTATTTGCACTTTTATGGGATGTTGTCTAACATCTTGGTTTTCAAAGAAGCAAACCACTCTTGCTATTTCTACCACCGAAGCCAAATACGTAAGCGCCGGAAAGGCATGTCAATAAGCACTATGGATGAAACAAGCTCTCGTAGACTATGGCATTAAGTTAGCAAATGTTCCTATTATGTGCGATAACAAAGGAGCTATAGATTTAAGTAAAAATCCCGTTCAACACTCTAGGACTAAACATATAGAAATACGTCCTCACTTCCTTAGGGATAATGTGCAAAAAGGAAATATAACAATAGAAAAGGTAGCTTCGGAAGATAACATTGCCGATATATTTATTAAGCCCCTTAAGCGTGAATTATTTAACCACTTACGTTTAGGATTAGGAATGATGGAACAAATTGATTGAATTTTCCTAAATGATCAAAACTTTCTGAAATTTTCAAAGTTCTGGAAATTTTTGTGTGTTAGATGGGCGGACCCCTTAAATGTATAAGGGCGGCCCCCTTCAAATTAAGGGGACCGGCCTCACTTTAAGGGGGCCGGCCATCTGAGGATTAACAATTTTTTTCTTTCTTCTCAAATTTGAGTATAGGATTCTGTTTTGCACAAAACCAGGAATTGAGATATTTTATTTGCATAATTATATTTTCAAGGAAAATCTCAATTCATTTCAAAATCATTCTCACGTTTAGGAAAACTCATTGTTGAATAATGATCTAAACGTTTTTCTCTCAAATCATGCATAATAGTCTCACTCTCATCATCTATATATATAGTCCAATATATACATATATATGACACTTAGAAGTGAGCAAAGTCAATTCAAGGAGACTAAAGATTGTTTCTTAGGATAATTCGTTTTCATAAGAGTCGAAGCAATCTTTACTCCACATTTGTTTCATATAGGCACATACTAGAACGAAGTCAAGAACTTCATTATCACATTTGTTCCATCACTAGTTTCCCACTAATAATTGCCCTCACACTAAGATGATTGTTATTAGGTAGAATAACTTGATTATTTGCTTTATTGGTTTTGCATGCATGCTTAATTGTGATTATATGGTAATTTGCCTACATAATGCTTTTCATGTATATTCCACTAAGAAAATACTTGCCTAGTTGCCTAAAGAGTTGGACTTGCCCAAAACCAAACCCCAAAACAAACATCTTTCTGGAAAAACTTTACCAAAGGGCGGCCCCCTTAAATCAAAGGGGGGGGGCCCTTAAATCAAAGGGGCGGCCCCCTTAAAATTAAGGGGACCGGCCAGCAATTAAGGGGGCCGGCCATCTGTTGGTCGAGGCTCCCTGGTTGCTTTCTGCTTTTTAGCCCATTCCACCCTATTTTGATTCTCCATTTCTCTAAATTCACAAACACATTTTGTCTATCAAAACCAACACTCATTATACTTCCATAAACACATAATCGTCACACTATAAATACTCCTCATCATCACAAATCATTACTCACACCATCGTGTCCTCTTCTAACTACCCAAGATCTAAGCCTTCAAGGGTTGCTAAGATCTTCGTGAAACCTATTTGGAGAAGAAAACTTGATTCTTGTCAAAACACAAATGATGTTGTTCCTAATCAACCAACATCCAAACCTCATTCTCACACAAGCAACTCATCCGAAAACAACAACCCTAATATCATTACTAACACTCCACATGTTACTCACTCTACAAATGCAACATCCAAAATACCTTCCACTCATGAAGAATCTCTTTCATCCATACCTTCATCATGCTATCATGATTACCCAAATGAAACCACTCTCTTGGCTCAACAAGACAACCTCACTATCACCCTTACTAATAAAATCCCACATTCATCTCACTCATTCCTACCAAATATGGACAAAAATTAGAGAAAACCGACAAAAACGAGCACGAGAATGGAAAGTGTCAAAAGCCGAAGCCGGGGAAGTCAAATGGTCAAATGAAAAACTCAAATTGTCAAATTACACCTTGGAGATTCAAAAGATGTCAGAAACAGTCCTTGGAACCAACTTTGAAGAATTTGCAAAAGTGGCCCTTTAACTTCCAGAGAATGTCAAAAGAGATCATTTGAAGAATATTTTGAAGAAATGACAACAAGAGCCCTTGAAGAATCAAAAATAAACACAAAAGACCCTTGGAACATATTATTGAAGATTTACAGATTTGATCCTTGGAGTTGCAGAAATTACATAAGTGGTCCTCGTGGTTTTTATCCTAAACCTTTATAAACACTACAATTAAAATTGGTCCAAAGTTTAAACCCATTTAATATCCCTAATCCCACTAGCCCATCTCACCCTTTAATATCCCAAGCCCACCATTTAAACCCAGCCTGCCATCCAACTTATTAACCCAAGTCAAACCCAACACAAACCCGGTCAATGCATTAATAACCTTTTAAAATACCCGCCCCCCAATTTCACCCCCAAACCCAGAATTAACTATTCACCATGAACCCTAAATCTACCGTACCAACAATTACCCCATCCCAAGTAAATTAACCAATGATTAGACGTTCTAGAACCTACCACCTGACAGCTGACACAAAGAATTACACGTGGACCAATAAGAATAGACACACCGAATTCAGTCCTTACACGCACATGATCCAAGGGCTCAAATTAAAGCTTATGATTGAAGCAGGAATGAAGGGACATGATCAAGGATGAGAAAGCACACCTGAGAGCTTCCAGATACTTCCTCAAAACCCTAGCTCACCTCACCCCTTGGCTATAAATACCCCTCTCATTTCATGTAATCGTGTGTAGTTTTATGTTAGTGTTATGCTGTCAAATTCATTTTCCAATTGTAATTTCGAATTCCAATAGTGTAAACTCAGTTTCTTATTAATGAAATTTAGTTTTCCTTTTTTTTACACTCTTGAATCTCTTTAGTTTAATTCTATCTTCTCTTACTTGTTTACTGTTTTCTTAGCTTATTACAAGTTATCTTAGCTTTTATAATTAGTACTTTCATTATTGTTTGGTTCAAATCAAAAAAAAAATCAGAAAAATCTATAAAATCCAAAAATATATTTTCATTTTCAAATCTAAGCTTCAATAAGCTTTGTTTTAGTATAATACAGGCTCATACTTGCTTACATAACACTTGTGAGTGTTGTTTAGTGTATTCATCAGTCCAAATCTCTCAAAATCATCAAAAGTCAACTGTAACAATGAAGATGATGAAGGGAGGTTGATTAGATAGATCAAACAGAGCTTTGGAAGTGTTTGGCCTATCACAAAGATAGGCTGTGTTGAAGTAAAACCTCTGTTTGAGCTGAGATTGAGCTTGTAAGTTCTAATTTCCTTTTTAGCTTTATACTTGAATCTGCTTAAGTAGTGTTTAGATCTGTGTTCTACTGGTGTTTCTGAAGTTTGTTTGATATATTAGAGTTGATAGTTGCTTAGTTGTTTATGTTTGTTCATTAGATCTCCTAGTTGCACTATTTGTGTTTAAATTGTCATTGTTGCATACTGAGATCAGTGAATATTTGTTTATTGAGATCTGCTTATTTGTGCTTGAATCAGTAAATTACATCATATTATGAGCTTGAAGATTGGATTTGTGGATTAGATCAGTTAATTGCTTCACATAGTGCTAAAACATTCCATAAAAGGGTGTTTGGGACAGGGTGTTTTTCTGTGATTGCTTGGGTTACAGAGGTTAGGACTAGTTTAGACATCATCCTTAGGGTCATATTAGAGTAGCAATTGCATAAAATCAGTAGGTCAAAAGAGCAAAAGTCAAATTTGCCTTTTAAATCCACATAGCAGTTAATTGTTAGTATATTAGTTAGTTTGATCATAGTAATAGTTGCATAAGTTGTTTGTTTAGCTTAATCTGGTTACACTTTAGCTTAATCTTACATTATCAGTCATAAAAGTTCAGTAGAATTTGGTTTTAGTCAAACTTTGCATAAAAATCAAAAAGTCAAAAATATATGTGCTCAGAAATAACATAAACTTCTAGATCTCTTGTAGGCTTTATTGTTGATTGAAAATAGGGTTGGTTTGTTGAATTGAGTAGTTTAGCAGCTTGTGAACCATAATCAAAAAGGAAATCACAATTTGGAACACATTTGCTTATTGAGAAGTTGGATCTAAGTTGACTGTTGGAGCAAGTACTCCCCTGCACCATCAATTTTATTCACTTTTGTAGGGTAAAATTGAAGAAGTAATTGAGTAGTAGGCATAGGGCTTTTAGGTTTTTTAGTATCTCAGTAGTTCATAGAAGCTTTTGCCCCCATAAGTTTGAACTTTAGAGCTTATTTAGTGAGCTTATTTTAGTCTGCAAGTAGGCTCTAAAACTGGTCTTGCTGATTTTTCCTTTTAGTTGCATTTAATCATTTTGGCTTGTATAGTGAGCTTGTTTGCTTTATTTGAGCTTCTTTGAGTTGGTATAAGTGGATTGTATGGTTCTGAGCTTTTTGGCTTATGCTTGTGCTTATTTGCTTAATCAAAGTGCTTATTTGATCTGCTTGTTGCTTCATTTAAGAGAATTTGAGTAAACATTGATCTGAATTGAGTGTTTTTGAGCTTATTTGAGTACTGTGAACATTTTATGAAAGTTTGATAAGTTTTTGTGGTAAGTGCTTATTAATAAGCACTTATTGAAACTGCTTTTCAAGCCAATAAGCACTTTTCAGCTTATTTTTCCACTTTCTATATTTTTCGTAGATTTGAAATAATATTTTAACATTCTCATAAAAATTTCATAATTTTTCTCAATCATTTACTATTTCTTTTCATTTTTAAATAGTTTTTTAGAATTTTAAATCATTTTTAATTTCAAATTAAATCACAAAAAATCAAAAATAATTTCTGATTTTATTTTTAAAATTAGTTTTTAGTTGAGTAAGATTTTTCAAAATTAAATTAGTGGATTAAATCTTTTATTTCATAATTAGTTTAATTTTATTTTATTAAATAAAAATTCAAAAATAGTTTTTAATTCCTAATAATTAAATAAAAAGTCCATAAAAATATTTTCTTTTTCTAAAATTTTTCTTTTATAATTTTTAAGTTAGGAAAATTTAAATTGCACCCTTAGGATTAGTATTGCTTTAGTTTTGCATTTTTAGTTGTTGATAACGCTCAAAGTTAACATGTTTTTAGAAGCGTTAATAGTGTTTTTATGCATGTTATTTGGTTACTTTTATATGCTTTTGCATCTAAATCGTATCAAAGTATGTTTTTGTAGCATATGTAGCCAAATGTAGGAAAAATGAGGAAAAAGTGAAGAAAATGGAGCACATGCGATTACATGAAGATTCCCAAGTTCAAAGTCCAATTTGTGAAGGAATTCATGAGGAGAAACCGAAGTTTGGTCATTTCTAAGTTCCAAGTTCAGAGTTAACTAAGTGTGGATAGTACATGAAGAAATACACAACAAAGAATAAAGACCAAAATCACTCAGAGTTCACCAACCGATCGGTTGGAGTTCAGCCGGATCGGTTGGTGGTAATTACCACCTCCAGCCGATCGGATGCAACCCGCAACCGATTCGGCTGGAGGAACTGCAGAGAAAACTAACTTCTTGCACACGAATCTTGGTCTTTTGTCTCAAAGTTCTAGGCCCTTCTTAGTGTCTTGTTACCCAAGTTCTAGCATTTATGTTCCTAATTGATTGCTAGGAGTATTTGACAAGCCAAAGGGGACTTATTACAACAACAATTCACAACAAGTCATAACAACAATTGAAGGAGACATTTACTCTCATTACTACTCTCAATTATTATCATCATCAAGCTCTCAACAAGGCAAAATTCGTAAAAAAGTATCAGTAGCATTTGGAGAACCAAGGAAGCAACATTTGGAGGCGAAAATCTCAAGGAACCATCACCAATACTTAGGTTATCAATACCTTGTCATTTGTTATCAATTTCCAAGCATTGTAAGACTATTAATCATGGATTCTAATGTTAAATATTCTGAGTTTGTTTACATATTTGCCATGAGTAGCTAGAAACCTTTTTACACTTGTTTTGATGATGTTTTATACTTAGTGATGTAGTGATTGTGATACCATGATTTAATTCAATTTCAAGTCAATCCTAAGAACCAATTGTACCTTAAGTTTCATCGTGACATTTGTTAAGTTAAGGTTAACTAATTAGTAATATTTTCAAGGGTCGAAAGATTTAGTATTACTCAACTAGTTATAATCATTTGTCTATGAATGATTGTTTTTCACCCATAAATATTCTTAACTCAACAAAGAAACGAGAAGTATGATTGTAATGAGAAAGCTTTTATAACATCAAATCGGATAGTTTGTAAACTCTAGTTGGATAATAGCTCCAAATAACGAAAGGCTAGATGTTTATGAGCCATTGTAACCTTTTTGTCTATGAAAAGGAGACCTTTTGTAATGACCATTTCTTAAGAGTATTTGATTTATAATAAGAGTTTATTCTTGTGTTTAAGGACACCATACCTTATGAACCTTGGATAGATCTTGAATTGATTGGTTTATACTCAAAGCTTGTTTTTATGAACTAAAATCTTGGCCAGGTTTAACTTGTAAAAAACAATAGATTAGACCACCATCTAATTATCACAACCAACATGTTCTCAAGAGTTATCACAATCACATGTGTCATTTAAGTAGAAAACTAGTCTAAACAAGTGTAGTTTTTAATTTATTGAATTTGCTTATTACTTTATTTGCTCACGTTTAGATAAGTACTTATAGACTAATTTTTGATTCACTCACAAATCCCTGCGAACGATCCCGACTTACCATCATATCTTGCTATAACGGACGAGTACACTTGCTCGTATGTGTTGTTTCTAGATTTGTTAATTCACTTTTATAAATTTAAAACTTGCACTAGCAAAAACGCACATCAAGTTTTTGGCGCCGTTGCCGGAGATTTTGATTGTGTTTTCTTTTTAGTTTTTACAAGTTCTTCACTTTTCGTGTTCGTTTTCTAAAAAAAAAAGTTCACAGAATCATCCAACCGATCGGTTTCTTATCCAACCGAACCGGTTACAAGTTTTTTATTTTTAACGAGAGTTCAACTGAATCGGTTCGTCGCCAACCGAATCGGTTGCCTTTTCTGTTTTAGTAATTTTTATTTTTCTTAGTTCTTTTGTTTAGGTACTTGCCTATATTCTTTTGGTAGTTGTATGAGCACTCGTTCTACTACTAAAAAGCTTAAGTCACCTTTGTCTAATCCCGAAAGTTTGTTTCGTAAGAAGAGATCTTCATCTATTCTTAATTGGTTTGATAATCTTTCCGAAGAACATCCCATTTCAAATCTTTTTGAACCGATAGAAAACTAGTCTAAACAAGTGTAGTTTTTAATTTATTGAATTGCTTATTACATATTGCTCACGTTTAGATAATGTACTTATAGA
>LBNU01006644.1:96450-112862 GCA_014162995.1 Artemisia annua | reverse complement strand
TTTGATTCACTCACAAATCCCTGCGAACGATCCCGACTTACCATCATATCTTGCTATAACGGACGAGTACACTTGCTCGTATGTGTTGTTTCTAGATTTGGTAATTCACTTTTATAAATTTAAAACTTGCACTAGCAAAAACGCACATCAGTTGTACGTTACGTTTTATTTTTACGTTTATTTACGTTTTTAGGTTACAAGTGTTTCTATTACGTGCATTACTTGTTTACGTGTTTATTTGTGTTTTTATTTACTTTTATTTAGTGTAATTCCATATTATCTCATATCTCACTTTTCTCTACACGATTTACGATCCGATTATCGATTTTCCATTCACACCTTCACACGGACTATACGACCTCGGGTTATCCGTATTTCTTTCGGATTTCCTTGGAAAATATTTATACTATACTATATTGATTTTCACGAATCACATGTATATATACATATAAGTGTATATATCGTCTTAATCTAGCGTAATTAGTATAAATTACATTTGTGTCATCAAATTGGTACCACAAGCAACAAGTTTTACCACACAAGTAAGAAATATACATATGACCATATAGCATTAAATGAGGTTTGATTTACATGCATACTTGTCATCTTAACAAAATATATACATATAACACTTGGTAACACCTTTGATCATCATAAAAACATGAAATAAAAAAGATTAGAAAAGTTTGATGAATGCTTACAAAGGGTGTGTTTGTACGTGGCTATGGAGAACAAAGGGAGACCCAAAATGCTTCAAATTCAACCCAAAACACCTTCTAATTACCCAAACTCTTGTAAATACAACCCAAATAATTCTTGATCTTCAAAATTATGTAGGTAATGTGTATGTGTGTGTGTGGCCGGTTAGGGAGCAAGAAGAAGAAGAAAAGAGTGAGTTGGTAAAGTGAAGTGGGGAGGATGAAAGTATAAAGGATTATAGATTTGGTTAAAAGGGTATAATGTGGTTAATAGGGTTTTCCTTGGTTAATAGGGTTAATCCTATGTGATGTTTGTGTTTGTTGTGTTAGGTGGCCGGCCAAGGGTATCCAAAGGTGGGGGGGGGGGATGAGTAATTTTTACTCCCCGTTGGTATATCGTGTGTCGGTTTAAGCTTAATTGTACCCGTAACGTCCCGGTTTGACGTTTTTAGACACGTGTACGTAAAATAAAGTTTTTAGCCACGTTTTTGTCAGAAATGTAATAAAATATCATTACTGACTTAAAAATATATTTTCTTGACTTTTACCATAGGTACTGTGGTGTCGGTTCGCGTGCGGCGTTGTTTTTCAGAAAAATGTGAGAAAGCTCTCAGTAAATAACGGAACTTGTCAGTAACTATCCAAAATGGATTAATTTGTGTTTACTGACAAAAATAGACTTTTTCAGTAGTGACTGTAAGCTACAGTGTGCAGGATAGCTCCCGAAAATGTTCAGAAATGTACAGAAACATGCAGAAATGTGCAAAAATGCATATAATACTCAAAATAAATATAATAAATAGAAATTTATTATTAAATTAATTTGTGAAAAATACCATTTGTCACAGTCTCCCCTCCTTAAGGGGAAATCCGTCCCGGATTTCAGTTCACGTCATTCGATGAGTTCGAAAAGAGATGCAGATATTTACGCTTGATTTCGTCCTCTCGCTCCCAAGTGTACTCGGGGCCTCTGCGAGAGTTCCAGCGGACCTTGACGATTGGGATACGACTCTGCTTCAGTCGTTTAACTTCCCGGTCCATGATCTCAATCGGTTCTTCGACGAAATTCAACCTTTCGTCGACTTGGATCTCTTCCAAAGGAATAGCAGAATTATCATCAGATAAGCACTTTTTCAAGTTGCTAACATGAAAAACGTCATGCACAGCGCTGAGTTCAGAAGGTAATGCGAGTCGATAGGCTACCGGCCCGACTTTGGCAAGAATCTCGAAAGGTCCAATATAACGAGGGTTTAGCTTCCCACGTTTACGAAATCTGATCACGCCTTTCCATGGCAAGTTCTTCAACATCACTTTGTCACCCACTTGAAACTCAAGGGGTTTTCGCCTCTTGTCAGCGTAGCTCTTTTGGCGATCAGAAAAAATACAGAAACATGTAGAAATGTGCAAAAATGCATATAATACTCAAAATAAATATAATAAATAGAAATTTATTATTAAATTAATTTGTGAAAAATACCATTTGTCACAGTAACGAAATGGACTGAATCTGTAACGACTTGAAACTTCAGTGACCATGTATGTCAAAAAAAAAGTTCAGTGACTAAATGTGAAAAAATGGACAAACCATAATGACCATTTATGTAATTTACTCCTTATTTTATTTATTTATTTATTTATTTATTTATTTATTTTCTTTTTGTGTTGTATTTGTGTATTTTGTGGGGTATGTGTGGAACCAACGACACCACTTTGCTTATCCACATTTGTATGAGGGAGGGGTTTTTTTTATGCCGTTAAAGCTCTCGTGCCATAGAAATTTTTGGTGACGTGACATCACTTTTTGCTTATGGCACTACCGTACTCAGTGCTCTAACATTTTTGTAATTGTAAAGTTTGATAACGTATTTACATACTAACCCGGCACAAATATATAAAACAGGAGGGTGCAAATAAGTTAAACTTAACTATAGTCATGCAAATAATAAAAATCTTAACATCGATATAAATGTGTCACAAAGTACTCCATTTTGTGAGATTAGCTACTCGACATCGTTCAAACTTAAAAGGATGTTGTCGATGTAACAAAAATACAAAATGGGTACATTCATTCAATTGATAAATTAACATCCAAAGCCAAAACTCACATGGGTAAGCTATTAAGCTATGGAAAATGTATGTTTGTAGGTTAAAATTTCTCAATCTGAGAATAAAGTGACCCACTGTTTTTCCTGCAGCATTCTGTCACTACTTCTGCTACTCTTTTATCACCCATTTACTCACATCTATCCTCTCTCACAAGCCTAGTCTTTGTCAAACCAACACTCACATTAATCCAACCCATTTCTCTCTCTCTCTCTCTTCTGCAAACACCTCAAATAAAACCAAAGATTGATAGTGACTAATGATACAACTCTATTGTATATAACCCCACAAACCTTTCCATCCTCTTGTTTATATAAAAGGCAAAATCTTTTTTAACCCATAATACAAAAAGTACTACTGTATTTCAATAAAAAATGTAAAAAAGTTATTTTATAATACTTTTTTTTTACAGATTTACAGACCCCTTGGATTTTGTACAATGGGTATTAACCATTCTGTATATAAATAGCAAAATCTATTTAAAGACCCATGTAACAAAAGAGGTACTATTTCAAGAAAATACTCCGTATAAAATTTGACAATAATTTGTATATATTTTATCATATATTTAAACGTTTTGCTAAATGAGCCCTATGAACTACATTTCAAAAACCAAAATATGCATAATAATTTGTGGTATACAGGGACGGAACTTGAACATTGGTGGGCCAACTTGAAAAATATTTATTTTTTTGGGGGGCCGATATACACTATGCTTAAATTTTTGTATTAAAAATGGCTAAAACCATATATAAAAAGGTATAAAATGTACATAGGGTCAAAAAAAAAAAATTTAGGAGAGGGGGGCTCGCAGCCCTTTTCGGTCCCTTCTAAATTCCGTCCATGGTGGTATATATAATCGGTTGAGAGAGCTTAAATATTAGACTGATAGTAATAAGACTGAAATATTAAGTGTTCACTTCTAAAACCAAAATCATTTACAACAAAACATACACCATAGTTAAATAAATAAATAAAAAATCACACGTACAAACATCTTTAATTCATTCGGTCCATTTGCATATCAAAATAATTTTTTCTTTCCTTTTTTTTGGGAGAGGGGGACGCGTTACATTTGGTCTTCGTAAGAGGAGGGACGCGTCTGGTTCAAGTCGACCGACTGATCCATTCGGTCCTATTACGTTCGGTTTTAGAAGTGAACACTTAATATTAAAAGTATAAGCCGTCAATACATGTCTACATATCACTTCTTCAAGGAAAAAAGCCAGAGGTCCTCTTAAAGCAGTCTCTTTATCTTTAGCTAACATCTCACCTCCTCATATTTCACAAAAGACGACGAAATTGAGTAACGTTGACTTTTTTTAGTCGATACTTGTCTAAATATGTGCGACAATACATTTAGCAATTTCTATATATTTAATGACCCACTTGGATTTTGATCAAATGGGGGCGTTGGTCTATCTATCCCTTGTGTATATAAAAGGCAAAATCTTTATATAAAAACAATATAACTAAAAAGAGTACTATTTCAAGAAAATGTAAAATATTATTTTTATCTACTTTTTTTTTTAACAGATTATGTGACCCATTTGGATTTTAAACAAAGGGTATAAATCTTTATTCTAAAAAAGATAATAATTTCAAATAAAAATACAAACTTGTTACTACAAAAATGGGTCTGAAAAAGCTGTCAGCAAAGAGAGAGGCAAAAGTTGAGGAGGGGGAAATAATACAGTAATAGCTGTAAAATATTTGCAGGGTTTTGTTTTTATAAAACTTGCATTTGCAGTGTAGCCTTAGTACAGTATTGTTTTTGGTACTACTATTTCAAAACACCATAATAAAATCCTTCCTTATCTTACTGTTTTCAAGGTGAAAACAACATTTTTATGTTTCAAATGATGTGACTCAACAAACATCTTTTTTCATTTTCAAGACAATGTTCAAGGTTTTTAGTTTATGAGAATGGTTTGTTTGATGTCTTTAAGGATGTTGTTTCATGGTTTGAGGATGATGAATGTTCTTTTGTTTGTTGTTGTTTGTTCAAGCTTCTTGGTTTTGGTTAACTCTGATGATGGTGAGTATGTTAGTGTTTTTTTTAATGTACAAGTTTTTATGCATAGTGTACAAGCTGCTTGTTCTAGTTTCTTGTTTCTGAAACAAAATTTTTGTAAACAGTTTTAGTATTCAATTATTCATATGATGGCTTGAGTTTATTTGTGTTTTTTTGTTAATCTTTTTCAAATAGTACAGGTTGCAATGGATATTGTTAATGAAGCCATTTATTAACTAAGATTTGCAAGAATTTAGTAACCCATTTGAATATTCTCTTTGATTTGTAGTACTATACTAAAATAATGACATATGTTTATTTTTTCTTAATATTTTAAAACTTAGTGTACTATATATGTTGATACCATGTTTCTTGATTTCAAGCAATTTTATTAACTAAGATTTGGAAGAATTTAGTAACTCATTATAATATTGCCATTGACTTGTATTATATTCAGATAATGACATATGTTTATTGTTGTTACCTGAAGCATGTGGCTTGAGATGATATTTTAATTAATATAATCTTATGATTATTTTTTTAATGAATTAGGAGGGACATTGTTGGAGATAAAAAAGTCATTTAGGGATGTGAATAATGTGCTTTATGACTGGACTGATTCACCATCATCAGATTACTGTATGTGGAGAGGTGTATCCTGTGATAATGTCACCTTCAATGTAGTTGCACTGTGAGTGTATTATTATTATGATTCCATTAACTTAAAGGTTTGACTTTTTAAGGTCAATGTTTGACTTTTGGAGGCCTTTTTAGTAATCTTTCAGGTTTGAATCTTGATGGTGAACTGCCACCAAGTATTGGTGACCTCAAAGGTTTACTCTCCATGTACAGTTTTGACCCTGAACCTTGAATGCATTTTTTTTTTTTCTTTTTGCTTTGAAAAAAAATGGTTTTTGATATTGTTTTGGTGTCATGAATAAACAGTGATCTGCGTGGAAATCGTTTATCCGGTCAAATTCCAGATGAGATTGGTGATTGTACAAACCTTCAAAACTTGTAAGTCATGCTCTAGAAAAGTCTAATTAGTTTTTGTTATTTCTAGCACTTGATCTCTATAATGTGACACATGTTGTTGCTAAATTGTGTTTTCTAGGGATTTGTCGTTTAATATGTTAACAGGAGACATTCCTTTTTCGATATCCAAGTTAAAGCAGCTTGAGCTCCTGTAAGTTTAAGCTTTGAATGCACTCTCTCATTTGTTTGTGTCTTTTGGGCTTTGGCTCATTTAATAACACCAGCATCATTCCTATTACAGAATCTTGAAAAACAATCAGTTAATTGGTCCAATCCCTTCAACATTATCACAGATTCCAAATTTGAAGATTTTGTAAGCATCTTTTTGTTTTCCATCATGATCATGACTTTGATTAAACATGAATTTTTCTATTATTCTTTATTTATGGAATTGATGGATATCCCAGGGACTTGGCACAAAATCGGCTCAATGGTGAAATACCGAGGCTTATATACTGGAATGAAGTTTTGCAGTATCTGTAAGATTCTAAAGCTCGAGTCTTTGATGAAAATTGATAACCATTGATCGTTTATGTGTTTTGACCATATCCTGTGATGCAGAGGATTAAGGAGCAACAATTTGGTAGGAGAGCTCTCTCCCGATGTCTGCCAGCTTACGGGCCTGTGGTATTTGTAAGTCGATTTACATTTACTTTTATTTCTGTCCTGTAGTATCTTGTTATATAATGTTTTTGCTTATGTGTGGTTCATTTATGCAGCGATGTAAGGAACAATAGTTTAAGTGGCACAATTCCCTCGAACATTGGCAATTGTACTGGCTTCCAGGTTTTGTATGTACCCAACTCGAGACAACTATTTTTTTCAAAGATACACAAGGAATTTCTTTTTGATTAAAATTTGCATTAATTGTTAGGGACTTGTCGTATAATCGATTGACTGGAGAAATACCATTCAACATTGGTTTCCTACAAGTAGCCACATTGTGAGTCTATTACTTCAACCAATTCTTAACCAATCTTGAATTTCACATATGCTTATTAATGTTTAATTATTTACTTTGGGTTTATGATAGATCACTGCAAGGAAACCAGTTATCGGGTGAAATTCCGTCTGTGATTGGACTGATGCAGGCACTAGCAGTTTTGTAAGTTTTTATACTACTTTTCAGCATTTGAAACTAGATACCTTCATAGCTTTATGTGTTTTATTAACGGAATTGGTATCCCAGGGACTTGAGTTGCAATAATCTGAGCGGGCAAATTCCTCCCATCCTTGGAAACTTGACGTATACTGAGAAATTGTAAGAACATATTTTGCTTTCTTTGTGTGTTGATATATAATAACTAAAATCATATAATTAGCTGTTGTGTTGGTGGTTTAGAATGCTTTTGCTGGTTGAAGTTGTAATAGAAAGTGATTTTTCTTGTAGGTATCTCCACAACAACAAGCTGACGGGATCCATTCCTCCAGAGCTCGGGAATATGTCAAAGCTCCATTACTTGTATGAAAACTTCATGTTTCGATAATTGTTTTCATCTTTATATTCTTTTAAACATGTTATAATTATTGATGATGCTTTAACAGGGAACTGAACGATAATCAGCTTACCGGTCATATTCCACCTGAACTTGGAAAGCTCACGGACTTATTTGATCTGTAAACTTTGCAAATCAACATACTTCTTTAACCTAGTTTGTTTCGTATTTTCTTTGTTAAGCTAATTATGCTTTCTGATTGTAGTAATGTTGCGGGAAATAAGCTTGAGGGACGGATACCTGATAATCTAAGCTCTTGCACTAATCTCAACAGCCTGTAAGTTTTGATAAAACCAAAATATTTTTCTAGTTAGTTTTGTGCAACTACTAAAGGTTTTGTCATGGCAGCAACGTGCATGGGAACAAATTAAAGGGTACTATCCCTGCTGAATTTCAAAGGCTTGAAAGCATGACATACTTGTAAGTTCCACCATTCTTTTTCATGTTATGGGCTTTTTTTCTTAATTGAAGTATTATTTTATGGAATAATAACCTTTTCTTATTTGAATAGGAATCTTTCATCAAACAACATTTCTGGTCCTATTCCCATTGAGCTGTCTCGGATCGGCAACTTGGATACATTGTAAGTAACTCTAAACTATTATACAATTCTACCTTAATCCGTCATATTGGCAGTGATAATAATAAGTATCTTTTTATTGGCATAGGGACCTCTCTAACAACATGATTAGTGGTCCGATCCCGTCTCCGCTTGGTGATTTGGAACACCTCTTAAAAATGTAAGTTATTTTTTCTTTGTAAATGTATGTCTTGATAGGCCTTCTTTGTCACTTGTTTTAATATTTTTTGTTTTTGTTGAATAACAATAGGAATCTGAGTCGGAATGAGTTGACAGGATATTTACCAGCTGAGTTTGGCAACTTAAGAAGCGTCATGGAAATGTAAGTGATCATATCTTCTTTCATAAGTTTTCTCGGGGTTTTCGTTAACATAAAACATGTCTTATTTTGCAGTGATCTTTCTTACAATCATCTCTCTGGTATATTGCCCCAAGAGCTTGGCCAACTTCAGAACTTATTCATGCTGTATGTTTTCACACGAATGAAATTTTATATAAAAATATATATATTTAACCAATAACCACTTCTTCGTCATAAAGGTGGTAATCTTACAATGTCTATGTGATTAACGTTTTGCAGAAAGTTAGAAAGTAACAACCTAACAGGAGGTTTGGTATCACTGGTGAATTGCCTTAGCCTTTCAGTTTTGTAAGTTTCAGTTATAATATCGGCAAATTTTTGTGTAAGGTGGTTTTCCAATATTGTGGGATTGATGATTCCTTTTTTGTCTCCTGCAGAAACGTATCTTACAACAATCTAGCTGGCGATATTCCAACAGGGAACAACTTTTCCAAATTTTCACCTGATAGGTATGCAGCCATATTTCTACAAGTACACAATCTTTAAGGATTACCATTATTAAAATTGACTTAAAGAAACCATACATTACATATGCAGCTTCCTAGCAAATCCGGGTCTGTGCAGCAGTTCTCTAAATTCATGTCACGTTTCTCGTTCCACTGAGCGAGGTAAAGGCTTACTATATCTTCCCTTATTGTTGATCGATGTTAAAATAACAGTACTTACAATAACAAATTTTTTATGCGCAGCAACCATTTCTAAAGCGGCAATACTAGGAATTGCTTTGGGTGGGTTGGTTCTTCTTCTTATGATCCTCGTGGCAGTATGCCGACCCCACCATTCAAAACCATTCATGGAAGGGTCGTTTGACAAACCTGTTCACTACTCGTCACCAAAGCTTGTGATACTTCACATGAACATGGCACTTCATGTGTACGATGATATCATGAGAATGACCGAGAATCTATCTGAGAAGTATATTATCGGGTATGGAGCATCGAGCACAGTCTACAAATGTGTCCTCAAAAACTGTCGGCCAGTGGCTATCAAGAAACTTTACACTCATTATCCTCAGTACCTGAAAGAATTTGAGACCGAACTTGAGACTGTTGGGAGCATCAAGCATCGAAATCTTGTTAGTCTACAAGGTTACTCTTTATCACCTTCGGGAAATTTGTTGTTTTATGATTACATGGAAAACGGCAGCCTTTGGGATCTCCTTCATGGTGAGTATATAACTAATGTGCTTTTTCAGCCTGTTTGGAGCTTCTTTTTAATTATAAAAGTTGTGGTTTTTAGGACCCTTGAAGAAGAAAAAGCTTGATTGGGAGACTCGAATTCAGATAGCACTTGGGGCGGCACAAGGGCTTGCGTATCTTCATCATGACTGTAGTCCTCGTATAATCCATAGAGATGTGAAATCGTCGAATATTCTACTTGATAAGGATTTTGAAGCACATCTTACTGATTTTGGGATTGCTAAGAGTTTATGCACGTCGAAAACGTTCACATCAACTTATATAATGGGGACTATTGGTTATATTGATCCTGAATATGCCCGTACTTCCCGTTTGACCGAGAAATCCGATGTTTACAGCTACGGGATTGTGCTACTTGAATTGCTTACCGGAAGAAAAGCTGTTGATAATGAATCAAACCTTCATCATCTGGTCAGTCTTTCTTTCCTAGCATTTTTTTTAACGGCATTTCTTTCCTAGCATTACTTGCCTGTAATCTAGTCATTTTAAGGGTTAATAACTAGACTTCCACTATTATGGTGGTTAAAACCTTATTCTTTTTTTCGTAAATTTTATGTGAATATATTTATCTTTTTGGGGGCTACGTCGGTACAGCAAACAATTTAAGCGATTTACTCAATTAAATAATGTAAAGTTAACGTAGTGCATCGCCCGTGGCGTTGTTTAGTACCAGGTTCTTGTCAAGGATGACCTTAATTTTTTGTTTTTCCTATGTTAAACAACTATCTTACTCAAATTTTGTATATGATTGGTATGATTACTCCATGGTAAAAGGTATTTTATACTAAAGTTTTGATAACTGTTAAACTTTAAGGTAGTTTATACTTTATAGGAATCTTTATCATGGTATACCTATTTTTTCATAAAGGATTTGTACTTGCTAAAAAGTTACAACATATATTGCCCGGGCCCATTACTCATTTCACTTAGTCATTCACATCATTGCATGCCTACTGTTGTATTGATGTAATAAAACCAAATCACATGTGAACCAGATTCTATCAAAGACAGCAAGCAATGCAGTCATGGAAACCGTTGATCCAGAAATATCAGCAACATGCAAAGACCTTGGAGAAGTAAAGAAGATTTTCCAACTCGCGCTCTTATGCACCAAGCGCCAACCATCCGATAGACCAACAATGCATGAAATAGTCCGAGTCCTAGCAAGTGTCATCCCACAACCAAAACAACCCATAGGTCCAACAACCTTACTCCCGTCATCAAAAGTCTCGAGCTACATGGACGAGTACGCGAACCTCAAGACTCCACATTTGGTGAATTGCTCATCCATTAGCACCTCAGATGCACAACTCTTTCTCAAATTTGGTGAGGTCATTTCTCAAAACAGTGATAACTAAAATTGTCTATATTGCCCTTTATTTAGTAGCAACTAAACTTAAGTAGTACTGGTATTATATAAGAAGTTGTAGGGAGATTTTTGGAATTGTCTTAAAAAAAATCTATTGTACCCATGTGCAAAATCTGATGTACTTTTTTTTACCTATGCTCATGAACATGGGTGGGCCTGGGGTTGGGTCAGGGTCTGGTAATTAATGGGTCCGTGAAAATGGAGCCCATTTGTGGCAGATAAATAGTGTTTATGTCACAATTCCCTATGAATGAAATGAAACATTTGCCTTTTTATTTTGGATACTATATTTATACTTTGCATAATGTGAAAATACACATGGGTGAGGCAGAATAGTACAGTATAATGTAGCAGATGTTGATGGATAATGGTCCATAGCAAATGGACAAAGTTTTTATTGCAGAGTAGTGTGGGGGTCTAGTTAGGACCATTGGTTTTAAATGCTAAGCATCTCCAATGGCTCAAACAAGTAAAAGCTTTTCACTATTACAAAAAGTCTTTGAGGATTGTTTTTAGCATTGCATCACAAGCTTTTTGTAAAGCTTTTTAACAAGACTTGGTGAACTCCAAGTCATTCCTAAAAGCTTTAGTAATTAAATGTGTGTAGCATTAATGGCATTAAATGCTCCAAGTCTTTATGACTTGGTGCCATTGCTCATGCTCTCTTTGTTGTCACTAGAATTAGTATTGTGATTATTGGTTTGGTTTTAGTTAAGAGGTTAATTTCTCATCGTTACGATAAGTAATTAGGTCGTTGTTAGAAACTAATGTTGGGGAATGCATGGTCATCGTGATAAGGAGAAAGAGCAAATGTGGGTGCACTTTATGGAAATGACGGAAAATCTAGTCTTGTGCCGCAAAGGTGATAACTTATGGTGATGATTTGATGATTCAGAATGGTGATTAAACATTAATAAGCACTGAATATTTGGTAATAAGCATTAATAAACAAAAATTTTAGCATTGGTGTCCAACTATTAAAAGGATACATATGATACAAGTATTCATCACTTCTACAATTTGATACTTTCCTTATCACGACCGTCTTCCTTTATTCGGAATTCATTCGTCTCAAAAGAAAGAGCTAGCAAACCATACCACTTTCATTCCAATTATCTTTGACAGAGTAAGATAGCCTGCCATCAATCCTTTAGGGCGAGGGCCCTCCGAGACCAATGAAGAAGGAATAAGAGCCTTGAGCTAAATCATTGACCTTGCGTCTGGTTTATAATTTTGCAAGTACTTATAAAAACTAAAAAGGATATGGAAGGATAACGCGTACAAAATAAACGGCTATAACCACTAAGGTGGTATTTGAATTCGACTTAATC
The DNA here is from genome assembly GCA_014162995.1 of Artemisia annua. NCBI lineage: Eukaryota > Viridiplantae > Streptophyta > Magnoliopsida > Asterales > Asteraceae > Artemisia > Artemisia annua. Next base: position 100,676 of record LBNU01006644.1, on the reverse strand, counting down.
GACTTAATATGAAAAAAACGGAATTCATCAAGTCATATGAAAACTGTTTGTATGTGACTTAATAGAGAAACATTATTGAAAACGGAATTCATCAAGTCATATGAAAACTGTTTCTATTAAGTCATGTTTAATATAAAACACCGTTTGTAATTGTATACAACATATTGGTTATTTATATAGAATTAGAAAGACGGATAACCAAATTCTGAGTTTTAGTGGAACCAAAGTATCACTTGTTCTTCTGATTTTTAAGCTGGATAAGCTAAGGTATCTATTTTTGATATAGTGGGTTAGGCTTCTTTTTGTTTTAAGAAAAAGGAGGCTAGATCATAAGGCCTTCTATTTGGATGTGGTGTAGCGAATCTTTTTGGGCTTTCTTACATTTACTCTTTTTGGGCTTTCTTAAACAGTTAGTGTTGGCCACTTGGATTAGCAGGTCAAAATATTTAAGAAAGTCCAAACATAACTACAGCCAGGGGCGGTTTTGGGAGGCGCACCATCAGCAACCGAGCCGGGCCCAACCCACTAAGGGGCACTAAATGTTTTTATACCCATTATATGTACTAGGCCCAACCCAAAACCAAGTCGTGATACCAAGATCAAGTGCTTTAAAATTGAATTTCGTAATTTAATCGGACTTAATAATGGGTTTTTTTTTATCATCTGGTATTGTTGGTTTTCTGTAAAAATAAAAGGAAGAAGAAGACTAGTTGGAAAGTGTGTAGGTGAGGAAACCAACTTTTGTCTGTATTGAGTATTGATCAATGGACTTTTGTGGGTTTTATTGTTTACGAGACATGCAGAACCCGTGCTACGCACGGGCTAAGAATCTAATTGTTAATCGTGTATTCTTTCTGTATATCGGCGAGTGTATACTTAATTATTGTTTAGTATGTTGTATGAAATGTTTTAACTTTCTTGTATAAAAATGTAAAAGTGTTTGATGTTGNTGGTCATAGTTTAATGTGCGTTAAATATTTTCTTTATTAAGTTTGTAAGTTAAAGTGTGTGTAATAATGTATATATAATAATGCCACATAAACTGTATAAAAATCGTTACAAACGTTTTTAGCTTCATCTCATTTTATTGTACAACTAATTTCATTGAAAATTAACATTGAAGTCTAAATAATATTAATAAATTTTATCAATAAACTCAATTCTAAATAGCTAACTAAATGAATATTAATTAATACACTATTAATAATTCCTAAAGGCTAAAACCTTTGGACTCCACTATTATGTCTTAAACATATTTTTTTTTAATTTACAAATGGGTTTGAGCAAAAATTATGTACTGTTTCTTTATATTCATTATTCAAGTTGCATGCTTACATAAACTAATCATGCTAAAAAGTATCATTTAACCATTTAAATGTTGCTTTACATACATGCTCGTGCACATTTTCTTTAATCAATTCGCACATGTGAGCTACATTAATAGAAAACACACATAAATTACTTGTATATGAAAATGCATTAACATAATACATATATCTATATATATTGCGTTAGGTTAAATCATCAATTATTCTTGCAACCTTTTCAACTTCATCTCAATCCATAACCGACTTTTAATTCTATATTAATTACTAAATATCATGTGATAAATTCTGGCAAGTCTTGCACTTCCATCTCGATGTTGTATATACTTCACATTAAATGCACCGGTTTTGTTTTTCGATAAAAGTTTGAACTTTTGCTTATGTTTAAAACTCAACTTTTTTTTTTGATATTATAATTTACAAACGGATTTAAGTCAAAATTATGTATTTTTTTCCTTTCTATTCATTACTCATTGTGATATTTTTAATATGTCGTATTTTGCTATTATGTCAAACTCATTTAATGGGCGTAAATATTGGTTTCTCACTAATGATTCTACATATAGAAAAAGAAAACACTTTGCGATGCGCGTACCTTCTTCTTTCAATAATAATTCAATTGCACACGATAAATTCATTCTAATATTTCTCAAAGAGCATTTGAAAGCAACTACTTACATAAATCTTTTGTCTGTATTGAGTATTGATCAATGGACTTTTGTGGGTTTTATTGTTTATTTTATATATTAAATGTACCCAATAAACTTAACAGTACTTATTCTTCTAGTTGTAACTTGTATATGTTTGAAAGTCCACCATTATTTTCATTGCCAAAACACTTAACGTCCCTATACATGATTTAACATTCTTTCAAATTTATATTTAATGTTTTTCTTCAAAATTTTCAGTTATCATATTGATATTATCAACTTGTTTTGTATCATATTTGATTGCAAGTTCAATAAAAGCATTTGAGCAACGTTTGGTTTATCGTATAAACACACTCTCACATACAATTCTAGCTAAACGCAATTATTTTTGTGCTAAACCGTCAAAATAACCTACGTTAACTAGGTTTTATTGTATACACATTTTTTACTACTGTTAATTGACTTGAATTTGAGTGATTTGCGCTTAACTAAACCCGACCCGACTTGTTTTGAGTTACACGAAAAATAGCCTAGCTATACTCGTCTTTTTCTCATTGTTGACTGCCCCCTATAATTACATTTCCTGGCTCCGCCACTGACTGTAAGATTTATCTATGGATATTATAATATAGGGGCATTTTTTTTTTCGTGCCAGGCCTAATTTTTTTTTGACGTTCTCAGCACCGCCCCTGACTACAGCAGCATTCGCACAAAGTTGCAAAGATAAATTATTTATTTTGATTTTTCGGTTCTTCTATTGTGTTTTCCAGCCGGTGGATGTTGGTTTATGGCGGCAGGCGACAGTTTTTGGTGGTGCATTGCCAAGAGCATCATACACATATGATGTCAACAAACTGCATTATGATTCCAAGGCTAATACAGTACGATAAACCTACTTGTTTACGATCTGTTTAGCGTATGTGAAATGCCATTCACAATAGCATGGACTTTTGATTTTGCTTTACTTAATTTACCATATACAGTGATACTTATCAAGAGAACGTAACTTAAAATAAAAACTGCGCTGCCCACTAAACCATTGGAATTGAACCAATTCTACAAGGTTTGGTCAGTCCTTTCGATTGAGTCACTTCGGCGTGACAAAGTCCAAAATCATAGTTAACGGTTCAGCTGCGATTATTTGGTCGAATCTAGTCAAACTTGATGTTGTAAGCATCGTCACTCATAAAAAAAACACACACACACACATGAAGTATTTACGTACGTAGTTATGTGTATGGCCAAGTCTAATAAACTATAGATGTGCCATTGTTTTCATTATTATAATTTAGACATTTTCTAAACCTAAAACATTTACTATTGTCTGTTTCTATAAAAGATAACAACATTTTATTTGCCGTTTTGATATATTTATTTGAATTTTAAATGAGGTTATGGACTGATGGCCCTATTTGTATGTGTCGTATATTCCACGCAACACTCTATTAATCACTTGGTTGCAAAATATGTGTCAAAATAGTTAGATTTAATTTCAATGATAATTGATTCTTCACTTCAAATAAGCAATTTAAAAAGAAAAACACCTCGTGTTACTATTTTGTAGAATAAGGATAGCTTGTACGTGGCGCATGCCTCCCTCAAAAGCCAACACCTAATGCAAATGACTAAGATACGAGAGATAAATGCTATATAAAATAGTCACATGTTGCTTCACTACGTGTTTTTACTCGTAATCTATGAGACCATTTTATAAGGTTTGTTTTGGTTTAAAAGTTTTTGAAATCAAGATAACAAATCATGTTAAACCCTAAATAAAAATTGAGTAAATTTCTTCAGGTAAAAATCAAATGCTAAGTTTAGTTTTTAACTCTTGCAACATGAACTTCATTGTGATTTGAATATTTGAACAATCTTTTTCACTTTTATGTATTCCACTTTAATGAGAAGTTGTAATTAAAATGTTGACAATCATTCACCATTGTTCAAACCGAGTAACAACTAAACAACAAGAGTTATTAACTTATTATTTTTAATGTGGACGTCTTACTTTAGAAAAGGCAAACAACAAAGAGAGTATTAATGTGCACAACTTAGAGTCAACTAAGAGCACTTGGTAAGGTAACGCACGGTTAAGTCTTAACGCACTGTCATGTCAGCGCCACATCAGCTTTCCACTTTTAACCTTAACTCTTGACTTTCAACCCCGATAGCATAACTCACCTATAACTTTTTCCACTTTTTTTTTTTTTTTTTTTTTTTTTTTTTTTTTTTTTTTTTTTTTTTTTTTTTT
>LBNU01006644.1:80314-94835 GCA_014162995.1 Artemisia annua | reverse complement strand
GGTGGCAGATGAGGAGACTAACTCGATGCAAAATTTTAATCGTCAATGGGACTAACGATGCAAATGATTTTAACTCTTGAGGCTACAGGGACCTTTTATGTAATTGTTTCAAGGACGAATGGTGTAATTGTTTTGAGCCACAGGGACGATTCATGTAAATTTATGTAATTAAATCCATGCCACGTCAGATTCATGTATACAATAGGAAGATTAAGAAAGTTCGTGTATACAATAGGAAGATTAAGAAAGTTCGTGTATACAATAGGGGAAAAAAAAGTTTATAGCATACAATAGTAAAAGGTGGCAAGTTGGATGTATTTTTGGACAATTTTCCCTAAATAAAAATTGAGTAAATTTCTTCAGGTAAAAATCAAATGCTAAGTTTAGTTTTTAACTCTTGCAACATGAACTTCATTGTGATTTGAATATTTGAACAATCTTTTTCACTTTTATGTATTCCACTTTAATGAGAAGTTGTAATTAAAATGTTGACAATCATTCACCATTGTTCAAATTTAATGAGAAGTTGTAATTAAAATGTTGACAATCATTCACCATTGTTCGTTGGGAAGTGATTGGCACACTCCAATTTTTTATTGGGACACTCACGGTACAACCAATTAAAGCAGAATGTATAAACTGTACAACTGTTTAATGCATATGTTGGAGTGTCCCAATCAAAAGCTTGAGTGTGCAAATCATTTCCCTCGTTCAAACCGAGTAACAACTAAACAACAAGAGAGTTATTAACTTATTATTTTTAATGTGGACGTCTTACTTTAGAAAAGGCAAACAACAAAGAGAGTATTAATGTGCACAACTTAGAGTCAACTAAGAGCACTTGATAAGGTAACGCACGGTTAAGTCTTAACGCACTGCCACGTTAGCGCCACATCAGCTTTCCACTTTTAACCTTAACTCTTGACTTTCAACCCCGGTAGCATAACTCACCTATAACTCACCTTAACTCACCTATAAGGCTATAACTCTCCTTTATTCGTGTATTTTTTTTTTTTGTTTGCCTTAACGCACGTTAAGCTCTTGCCAGTGCATGTTAACGCACCTCTTGCCTTTCAGTCGCGGTAAGGTAACGCACCACGTTAAGGTGGTGCGTTAAGTCTTAACTCACCCACGAAGGTTACGTTACCGAGTGGTCTAAACAACAAGAGAGTTATTATTTTTAATGTGGACGTCTTACTTTACAATTATATCAAAACAATAGATTTGAATTATTTGTAAAGATGATAGTAAACTACTGATAAATCATGACCTATATCTTGCAAGTTATCACAAGTTGTTCATATAAACATATCTTTATCAAATCGGAATTCTAACTACATTAACCACCAACGGTCAAATTAATATCAAGTGTATATATTACGATGAGTTCAAATGTATAACACACGTATCCTTTTTATACGAAACTAGTTTTAGAACACGTGAACGCACTTGTTTTTGACATATAATATAACGGGTAATANTTTTTTTTTTTTTCATTATGTGTTAATATCGATTAATCTATAATACTATATAAAGCATTTAAGTTGTTGGCTCCATCAAAAATTAAGATAATGGGCTCCAATTATGGAGTGACATGTGTCACTTCTCAACTAAAAAATCACATTTATTTTCAAATTGAAATGTTTTTTGATCTATTTATTTTTTTAATGATCTAATTTCACCATATTTTTTAAAATTTTATGCTCTTTAATTCATCATCCATTTTGATATATTTTTCTAAGTTTTTAATTTTTGCATTTTTAATAGGTTATTTTAGTTCAAAATTTTACAAATTTAACCTTTATTTGAATCAATACAAATTTGATTCGTCAAAATTATAACTTTTGGGGGAGTGTTTGACAGGTAAAAAATTGTGAGGGTCTTTATGCGAGAATAATAATGTCACGGAAAAGTTACGGGAAACCCAAACAAACACATACAACGAACACATATACTTTCGGAGTGTTGTGTAATGAATTCACTAAGCGGGTATGGAATTGTGGGAGAGTTGGATTAGCAATTAATTCATTATATATCTATTATAACTATATTTTTTTTTTCATCGCCGCAATGCGCGGGTATCCAACTAGCATGTTATATATATTTTTTGCACGAAGGATTTGACTTTATTTAACTCGCATGATATTTAAGTTAATCTTATTTAAATTTAACTATTGATAACATGTTGATCTCATGTGTGTTTATTAGCATAAATGACCCATGAAAAAATATGTACCGTTATATGGATAATCTTGTCTATTTATTTTTGTTGGGCAAATTCAGTGTGCAATGGTCTTCGACGATTATTTGAATTAAAATACCCTGGGTATAAACTGTCCCAGAATATAAAGTAGTATTCAGGGAGTCATCTTCAAGATTCTCCAGAGTCTAAAAAAAAACTAGACACAACCTGAGGCGGAACTCAGAAAGTGAAGACAAAAAGTAATAAGAAGATGATGGAGTCAGTGAGTGATGATAATAACTTACTGACTCCTTAAAGATTTCTTCAACACAGAAGACTTAGATACTTTTTAAAGTATCTAAGTCACTGAATAATAAGCGGGAACTTTCTTATGAAGATAACATTTATCAAAAATCAAAAGGTACTTTAGTTGGTAAAAATGTACAAACAGTTGTCAACACTGTTTTATAAAGCATGGATAGACATATCCTAGGAATAGAAGGATTGTAACGTACCTTTAACCCCACGGGTTTCCATATGATCCTAGCCTATAAATAAGAATGTTGTAAAAGAGTAAATGCCGTCTCTTATATTAAAAGTCATAACACTTTCAAATTTCAATAACTCATTTACTCCTTTAAATAGAACTAAGTCCCTGAATAGAAAGTGGTATTCAGTTAGATTGTTATTCCGCAAACAATCTAGTGTAAATTCTTTTAGAATTCTAATAAGAATTTAAACGCTGAAAAATTTACTTGTGCATTATTTTTACATATATATCTTGTTGAAGTTAATCTTATATTATTATGACATGAGTTAATTAGTTAAACTATTTATCTTTTGTATTCAAATAAAACGTTGAAAATCAGAGTGGTTTGATTTGTAAGACTATTTTAAAACCATTCAAAGTTTTAAAATCAAGATCGTAACATGTCTAGTGATGTATCCCAGCTTCTAGACCCAAATGGATTTGGTTTTTCATCCACTGCCCCTAAGGTAGAAGCTGAAAAGTTTACTAAAATGGAAGAAAATAATGTTGTGTTATCTAATTGGCATGGAACCTTATTTAATCAAGTGTTTAGATGAGGGACCTGATAGCGTATCAATATTAGTACCACTGTCCCCCGACTGTCACAAATGGTTAAGATGTATCATCTGACACTGTACAGTAGGGACGCACGACAAGCACCACATTATACGAGCCAAGGATGATAGTCCACATGTCCCTCCTTGTCTGCTCCTTGAATGATCAACACCTGGCTCCCTAACAGCCATTAATCATCACGTAAGGGTTTATCTCTAAACCCTATTCACCTCTCTATATATAGAAATCAACACATACAACTTCAAAAATATCACACACTTAGGCAAATATTGCTTCACAACAGTAAAGTATGGTACCCGAGCTTCTTAATCTTCATCAATCTCATCGGGTCTTTACCGTTCTACACGGGAAACCAAACAACAAAACTATTCTCGTCCCATCTTTTTAAACCGATTTACATACCATACGTAAACATGGCGTCATCCGTCGTGACATGATACGAAGCCGCAAATTTCTCGAAAATTTTCACCTATTTTTCATCCATTAACTCAAAATTCTCAATTTTTTTTTCCTTTTTGCACAAGTTTCTTAACCAAACATGTATAGTGAACATCTTATGTATGTTTATAGGTCTATATATTTTATACCAAGTTTTACTATTTATATTTTGCCAACTAACCTATAGACTAACACGCTAGTTGGGTAAGTACGAGTCGTTCGTCAAGAGTGAATTTCTAATATACTAATTCTAAAGGTATTCTACTCTACTAAATTAACCTGAACTAATGCAAAGGGGGTTCAGTCTGAGAGACTGGCACGAGTTTGGTTTCCTAATAAACTAATAAAACAAAACAAACAATAAAAGCAAGAAGACGCTAAATATAAGAAGAACGTATAAAACAAGTTTAGTCATATAAGATTTGCATATTAAGTTTTAGTTAGTCTAAGACATGTAGCTACGGTGCTCACAACTCGGCGTGGTCTGTCCTACCTCTAGCTCCCATAGAGTATAGATTCTCGTATTAAGTATTTTTCAATAGAGTTAATCATGTCATAATTACTCGGAACCCGTATAAAGCTGCGTAATGATTATCAATTTTATCATTTATCCCTTCTAGGGCTTACATCAACATGTTAAACAATATTAATGAAGTAATAAATGTAATCAAACCCTAGCTTAAGCTACCTTTCAAATTAGTAACAAATCAAAACATCAAATAATCATTAAATTTGGCTAACACATATGGGTATTAGCCCATAATCTCAGTAGCAAAGTACATAGACATAATCAAAACGCATAAAGTATGAAACATAGTAAATTTACTTGGAAAGGGTTTTTATCATCTGGGAATGACCCCTAGGGTCCCCAATGATGCCCTAAGTCGTTAATGAGTCTTCTATATATAGTTTCTGAAATCGGGGTCAATACGACGCATCAGAAGGGTTTAATACGCCGTATCCATAAGTAAACGTAGCCTCCAAGTCTGAAACTAACTTGATATGGCGTATCCAAAATTCTGATACGGAGTATCGACCGATATAGCGTATCCAAAAACTTAATATGCCATATGGGCTTCAGGAACAGATAGGTTTCCTTTTCCTCTTCACGTGACCGCTTGAATCAACTAAAACGGAGTCTGGATGAAGATTTTACGGCCACAATGCTAAAACATCTTCGAGTATGTTCTTCAAATCGACCAAGTTTCATATACGGCGTATTCCCAAAGACTAATACGCCGTATTCATCAAAAAGTCAGGCAAGGTTTTGAAATCTTCTAAGTATATGGATACGGCGTATCTGATTGGCATTGATACGCCATATTGAGTGTTTGATCAGTAAGCTTTCTTAAATATCATTGTTTTTGCTTAAAAACACGTCTTTTTCCATAGCTTTCTCCAATTGCTCCAATATTACTGAGATTTACAAAAGTAAATGTTTAAGTACAAGATCTCACATAAAATAGTATAAAATGAACAATATACATAGGATAAATGATGCTAATAATATGTTGTTATTTGATGTCATCAACACCTCCTTCAAATTTTCAGATGTATCTGATGGTGACGATGCTAGATCATAAGAATAAAACAAGCAATTCATCAATCAACAAACAAACAAACAAAGAGCACAACAAACAAGTCCCCGACAGCGGCGCCAAAAACTTGATGCGTGTGTGGAGTACTAGATTATAATACTACTCAATTTTAACTCAAATTTTAAATTTATAAAACACCTTTTTACCAATTATAAAGACAACGCATACGAGCAAGTATACTCGTCCGCATGTAATATGGTTTGTGGCAAATAGGGATCGTCCCAAGAGACTTATACGTTATTAAGGTTAGCAAAAGTTGTAAAGCAAATAGCACTTAAGATTGTCACCTCTAAAGTACTGAAAGTAAACAAACAATGGTTCTTAAATTCAAGCAATCAATCAAATAAGGACTTGTTTAGGAATCGTAAACAAACGTGATACAATGTTGAACATGTTTGGGTGAAACATATATGTAGAAGGCACATGTCTACTTTCACAAGGTTTTCTAGTCAATGGGTAATATCAAGAAAAACCAAGTTTTTACTAGTTTCATGGGTGAGTCCTTTCGGCCTATACATCATCCCATTACGTTAGCTCTTTGTTTTATCAAATGTATGAAAAGATGATTAGAAACATTAGTTCTTACGAGTCGTTTCGATCCAATCTCGTGATTAAATATTTCCGAATTCATTTAAAACTTGAATACTAGATAGTTGTCAATTATCATGTACCAATCCATTTGTGCACCAACTTCTTGGAATAAAACAATATTAGAAATCCTTTCGACCTTTAAATCCAATAATGTTATATTAACAAGTTTAGAACACGAATTGTATTTAAACAAACTTATGAAAACAATCACTTTTCTAACCGACTAATCATTCAACATTCATACGTAAGTCCACATGATTCCCAAACAAGTATTACAAATTATTCCATAACAAGTTTCATCAACAAACGTAACATATCATTCAACATAAAATCGTTCAACATCATAAGTTAAATAAGAAGAAAGTTACCCAAAAACAAGATTACAACGAGAAAGAAATGTAAGAGTTATAGCACTCCTCGGGCCTCCAATTGAATAAGGGAATTCTCCGCCTCTTCTTACAAGTATCACCAACTCTTCTTGGTTTCTTAGGAATGACAGGAATTATTGAGCTCTTTCGGGTTAGATAAAGTGTGTTCAAGACCTTAGGGTGTAAGGCTTGAATAAGGATCAAGTAACCTTTCTCTTGTAACTTGGGAGTAACCTCTAATTATTCTCTTAGAATGTTTGTGGTAGTGTGTAGTGTGTAGTGTGTGTTGATAATGGGTGCTTAGGGTCTTATTTATGCTTGAATTCATCACAAAAAGCTGTTACAAACACCCCATAATCATAATGTAGAGGTAATGATCGGACTTGAAGATTAATGACACTTAAAACCTTGAGTTAATGCAACTTTTCATCTCAGATTGATGTGAACCTGCCGGTTGGAACTTGAACCTGGAGGTTCGGACTTGACTGCTCAACCTTAGGTTTGTGTTTGAACCACGGGTTTGAACCTCAGCTTTCAACCATAGGTTGAGACGTATTTTGCTCCATAATTTCCTCTTTAAGTTAACATAAAACTCCATCCTTTAATAATCTTTTTGTCACCAAATCACACCTCTATCTTTCATTAGAGATCCTCTCAAATAACACCTATGCAACGGAAATCATTATTCTTGAATCAATATCTTTGACGAAATTCCTTTCTTTAATATTTTCTTCATCTTTTATCATTTCTTCGTCAACCTTGGATATTTCCTTGCACCTAGACTTGAACACATCTTAATAACAAATAAGCGTAAAAATGCTCATAAACATAACTAAATAATATATAAAATATACAAATAACGCGACTCTAATATAGACAAAATGAGCGTTATCAAATCCCCCTCACTTAAGTTTTGCTTGCCCACAAGCAAAGTAATAAAATCATTTTACCAATAGCCATTTCTTGTGATTTCCAAAAGTTCTCACAAGTCGTCCTTATTGCCAAAGCTAAAAGTTCAAAAGGTGAGTTTTATAATTTATACGTGAAATTTAAACGAAATACTCGGTTAAGCTAGATAACATAACTAAGCTCCTCACAATTTTTAATTTCACTCTCCCTCATTTTTGCTGGAGGAATGTTTCACACAATAGCTCAGTCATGATTTCATTTCATACCATAAGCTTGTGCAAGTATCAAAACTAATCCAGATTATGTAAGAAATAAATAAATAAATCAAAGAGGACTTTTATTCGGGTTAAAATGTTAGGCTAAGGGTTAAAATAAACTATGCTCAAATAACTTCTTTATAAACATTTATAGATCGCTGACGCGAATTCCTGATTTACTCTAATAACGGATGGTCACTAAGGTAAATTACCTTAGATCGCTGGCGCGAATATTCAATTTACTCAAGAACCGGATGGTCACTACAATATTCATAAAGTTGATATTTTCGCAAAGCAAAAAAGGGTAGGATAAGGCATGGGAATTAGTGGATTAGTAATATAACGATAATCAAGTCAAATACCAAAATCACTAGTTGCAAAAATCGAACCATATATCCCAAAATGATTATAGCCTCCGAATCAATCTTTCTCTTATCTTTGACTCATCTATCTCCATATAAATAAACTTCACGTGATAGCACATTGGCTATTCGATAACTCATAACTTTTTCTTCCTCCATCTTCATAAATATAGCACATTGGCTATACATTCTTATTTTTTTTTTTCTTTTTTTTTTCATCCCCCACACTTTGGATGAGCATATACCTCAAAAATACAAATAAGAAGTAGCTACCTTCCTCTTCGTCGGAAAGGTATATCCGAAATACAAAGTGTAAGCTCATAATCATCAAAAATTCCTTCATGTCAACAACAAGTAATTCATCGATTTGACTTGACTAAAAAGGGTAAGTATGGTTAGAAATGTGTAAAATACTTTTGTATTTTCTGGGTGTTTTGAGGGTGTACTAATGGTATCTAACATTAAAATTAAGTGCTAACAAATGGGTCCATAATGTAGTTAACTAAACAATTAGGATAGCTAAAATATTCTTTTAAATTGGAAATGGAAGGCCATTTGGTGGAATCCTATTTTGCCTCTTATCATATAAATTTATTTATATCACACGAATGTGATTTTCTCTGGAATTCGTAATGCACAACAAGCACAAGTTCTAGAATCAATTAATCACCGGCACACTCATAGCAAGATAATAGAATTTAAGCATAAAGATGTGCTTCACATGATAGGCTTAAATCCTCACATATTTTTAGAATAGGCTATAGATGTACAAGTAATGCTATTAATCCTAAGAACGGATCGCTTCACTCAACCAAGATACGTTAAAAATTTCAAATTGCCATTTTCATGCTATTGGAAAAGTTTACATTGTTTTAATATATATAACTTTAATAGCGTAAAAACAACTACTCTTCTTAAGGGCAATAAAACAACTTCTACTATAATCACACAAAAAATTTTAAAATCTAAAAATCAAGACCATTTTCACTATTTACTTCCCCCCCCCCTCACTTAAGTTTTGCATTGTCCTCAATGTGAAAAATTAACTTCAAAGCAAAGGAAATAGATAAAATAGAATAGTAAAATGATATCACCGAGGAATCAAGCATGATTCATATTTGGTATTATAGCATGAGTTGATCTCGTCAAACTCCAAAATGTACCAACCATATAATCCACGCGAACTCCATGGTTCCTAAATCCTGAAAAATAAACAAACACTCCAAAACAAACAAAAACAAACACAAAATAACCATAATAATAAATTATCATAAACCAAATATTAAATAGTAGATAAATCCTAAAAACATATTAAACATCCTACATTACATAAAATAAATAAAGTACGAATAGTTTGGAAAAAACATAGATTAATTTCCCAGTTAGCCACGAATGATAGTCAAAATCACTCGGCTTCCATATACTCACAATCATCTCCTTCATAGCTCACCAAAGCTCGATCTCCAACATCAATTTCCATAGTGCCTTTCCCATTATCAATAATAGCACCACACGTGCTCAAAAATGGACGCCCCACCAACATGGGCATCTCTTTGTCAATCAGCACATGTAAGATCAAAAAGTCACACAAATAGGTTTGGAAACCTATTTGAAGTCTAACGTTCTTAACTTTTCCATAAGCTCTCACCATGGTGTTATCCGCCATAAGTAACACATCATTTGAAGGGCATGCCCTACCCAACTCCAAAAGTTTGTAGAGTTTTTATGGCATGATACTAACACTAGCTCCCGTATCCGCCAAAGCATTGATTACGGTATTTCCATTCACTTTTAGTGGGATCAAGTAGTTCCCCGGATCTTCTTTCTTTTTAGGCAATCCTTTTTCCTTAACCTTCTCTTCCTCTTCTTCTTCAACCATGCTCTTTCTTATCCAACTTCATCTTTTCAACCGAAATTTCATCAAGGAGTTTCCTATAGTGGGCATAGTATTCCAAAACATGGAGTATTGGTTTTTCATGAAGTAGCTCCTTAAACTTTGTAGTGATTTCCTCCACACATTTGGCTTCATCTATGGTTTCTTTTGGTGGTGGTGGTTCTTTGAGTGAGGGTGTTGGTTTGGAAGAACTTTCTCCTTTGAGTAGTTGAGTGGGATGTGGTAATGATGACGGTTCGGGTATTAGACCTTTGAATGGTGGAAATTTTTGTTTTAGACGGGAAGCTTTCCCCATCTTCACCATCTCCGTGCTTTCTATGTTACCATCTTCATCACAAACCTCAATCATTTGCTCAAGAAGCCAATCAACATCCTTGTCATCTTGCAATTCACCAACTTTTACTTGCATTTCTCCCAAGCCAAAATCAATAGTACATTTGGTAGCAATTAAGAAATTCCTTCCAAATACAACGGAAGGGTCCGTTGTTTCCACATAATCTTCCACAACCAAATCCATGGTAAAAGTGTACCCATGAATATCAATCTTAACATCTCTAGCAATCCTCCTATTGTACTTATCAACTTCATACTTCCCATTTCCAAACTTTTCATAGAAATCAAAGTTCACATAGCTATCATGTTGCCCAAGGTTACATTCCGCATCCCATGCTCCAAGACCTTCTATTCCACAAGGTGTAGAATACCTCATTCCTAGTTCATCGTATTCTCTTAGCTTAGCTCGAGTAAAAGTTACCACTCGAGGCTTTTCCGGTTCACATTCCATGAGCTCCACATCTTTTCCTTTCCTTATCAATTCACACTTCTCCTTGTCAATCATTTCTTCCATCCTAACCACAACATCTCCAACGTCCATCAATTCATTCTCCAAGTTATACAAGTAAGCCGACACTTCACTAGGAGAATCCATTACTAACAAATACTAAAAAAAATATATATTCAAAAACAAATCCAAATAAACGTTAGGGGTTAGTGAAATAAAATCTATAAATTCTAAAAAGAAAATCAAAACTAAAACTAAGAAACTATCATACCAAAATAAATAAACAAGGAAAATAAACTTTTACAAAGAAAAATTCAAAATAAATTTTTTTTGAACAGTTGTGGCCGGACCGGTTTTCAAACCGGCCGGTTTGGAATGGTGCCAAATTTTAACGAGAGGTTGGACCGGGCCGGTCCGGGTTTGAACCGGCCGGTCGGCCAACAAATTATTTTTTTTATTTATTTTTTTAATAAAGAACAGCATTTCTAGGACCGGATTCCCAACCGGTCGGTTGGGACCAAATTTAAATTTACCGAGACGATTTTATTGTTTGAACCTGTAGGTTCAAAACTTGAACCTGTAGGTTCACAGCAAACTTTCTTGAATTTTTTTATTTAATAAAAGAAAACACATGACAAGAAAATGATCATAACAATAAAGTAACACAAATTACTTACTAAACTATAAACAAAACAATATCTAACATCAAATAATTCAAGAAACGGATCGAATCAAACAAGAAACTAAACTATAAACCCAACAAACACTTAAAACAAGACAAGAACAAGAACAAATATTAAACTAAATATTTACAACTAATCTAATCTAAATTAAATAAGCTAAATAAAGTCACCGGCAGCGGCGCCAAAAACTTGATGGTGACGGTGCCGGATCATAAGAATAAAACAAGCAATTCATCAATCAACAAACAAACAAACAAAGAGCACAACAAACAAGTCCCCGGCAGCGGCGCCAAAAACTTGATGCGTGTGTGGAGTACTAGATTATAATACTACTCAATTTTAACTCAAATTTTAAATTTATAAAACACCTTTTTACCAATTATAAAGACAACGCATACGAGCAAGTATACTCGTCCGCATGTAATATGGTTTGTGGCAAATAGGGATCGTCCCAAGAGACTTATACGTTATTAAGGTTAGCAAAAGTTGTAAAGCAAATAGCACTTAAGATTGTCACCTCTAAAGTACCGAAAGTAAACAAACAATGGTTCTTAAATTCAAGCAATCAATCAAATAAGGACTTGTTTAGGAATCGTAAACAAACGTGATACAATGTTGAACATGTTTGGGTGAAACATATATGTAGAAGGCACATGTCTACTTTCACAAGGTTTTCTAGTCAATGGGTAATATCAAGAAAAACCAAGTTTTTACTAGTTTCATGGGTGAGTCCTTTCGGCCTATACATCATCCCATTACGTTAGCTCTTTGTTTTATCAAATGTATGAAAAGATGATTAGAAACATTAGTTCTTACGAGTCCTTTCGACCCAATCTCGTGATTAAATATTTCCGAATTCATTTAAAACTTGAATACTAGATAGTTGTCAATTATCATGTACCAATCCATTTGTGCACCAACTTCTTGGAATAAAACAATATTAGAAATCCTTTCGACCTTTAAATCCAATAATGTTATATTAACAAGTTTAGAACACGAATCGTATTTAAACAAACTTATGAAAACAATCACTTTTCTAACCGACTAATCATTCAACATTCATACGTAAGTCCACATGATTCCCAAACAAGTATCACAAATTATTCCATAACAAGTTTCATCAACAAACGTAACATATCATTCAACATAAAATCGTTCAACATCATAAGTAAAATAAGAAGAAAGTTACCCAAAAACAAGATTACAACGAGAAAGAAATGTAAGAGTTATAGCACTCCTCGGGCCTCCAATTGAACAAGGGAATTCTCCACCTCTTCTTACAAGTATCACCAACTCTTCTTGGTTTCTTAGGAATGACAGGAATTATTGAGCTCTTTCGGGATAGATAAAGTGTGTTCAAGACCTTAGGGTGTAAGGCTTGAATAAGGATCAAGTAACCTTTCTCTTGTAACTTGGGAGTAACCTCTAATTATTCCCTTAGAATGTTTGTGGTAGTGTGTAGTGTGTAGTGTGTTTTGATAATAGGTGCTTAGGGTCTTATTTATGCTTGAATTCATCACAAAAAGCTGTTACAAACACCCCATAATCATAATGTAGAGGTAATGATCGGACTTGAAGATTAATGACACTTAAAACCTTGAGTTAATGCAACTTTTCATCTCAGATTGCTGTGAACCTGCCAGTTGGAACTTGAACCTGGAGGTTCGGACTTGACTGCTCAAACTTATGTTTGTGTTTGAACCATGGGTTTGAACCTCAGCTTTCAACCATAGGTTGAGACGTATTTTGCTCCATAATTTCCTCTTTAAGTTAACATAAAACTCCATCCTTTGATAATCTTTTTGTCACCAAATCACACCTCTATCTTTCATTAGAGATCCTCTCAAATAACACCTATGCAACAGAAATCATCATTCTTGAATCAATATCTTTGACGAAATTCCTTTCTTTAATATTTTCTTCATCTTTTATCATTTCTTCGTCAACCTTGGATATTTCCTTGCACCTAGACTTGAACACATCTTAATAACAAATAAGCGTAAAAATGCTCATAAACATAACTAAATAATATATAAAATATACAAATAACGCGACTCTAATATAGACAAAATAAGCGTTATCAGTATCCAACGAACACCCTAGACCTATCCAAATGTACAACCCTCTTCACGCATAGAAGAGTCAACAAACACCTGAAAAAGAGAATGACTAGACATTTTGAAACCACTCAAAGAAATCTTTAAGGGAAGCGTATGCAGTAGTCGACCATGTCAACATACACACGTCACTTTCCCAAAAAGAACCTACATAGTCTCATGAGAAACATCATGTTCTCAAGCTATCTCTACAAACACGAACATCTCAAGCATCCAAAGTTCAGGGAGTCGTAGAGGGCACTAGAGGGTGTCAGGGAAAGTGATTCGTTGTGTTTTTGTGTCAAAACGATTTATCAAAAATACCAACAAAGTGAGGTCAATGTTATCGTGAGGACAACAAGACGTGGAGAAATACAAGTAAACCCCTTCGTGAAAAGGATTACCTCGTAAACTCGTGCAATGTGATATTTGTGAGACCGGGAAGTGATTTCCCGGGTCGTTTCCCAATGAGGAGTGAATGGAAAGATATCGCGAAAGGTTCGAGATTAAAATGCTTGTATGATAGATTGTGAAAGTTATTTGGTGTTGTGGTACGTTAAAGTTACGGGAATTTAAGATTTAACAAACGAAAAATGAAATAAACACATCCTAAATGGGAAATAAAAGCAAGGAATGCTACGGGAATCTTAAAACCACCTAAAACTACGGGAAACATAATAGGGCAAACGGGGAATCCTAAAACGTATTCTAAACTTAAAACGTAAAAGTTAATTAAGTAAAACGTAAGTGCGCAAAATAAAATGTGAATTTATTGCTATACTAATCCTACGGGTTTCAAAATAATTTTCCTGCGAGCTAGATGACAAAAGAAAATTTAAAAAAAAAGAAAATTAAAAATTTAATAAAAATTCTCATTATTATGAATTAAAAATGATTTTAACTAAATTAAATTAAATAAATACTACACCTATGTGAATAAATATGAGAATTTTTTGATAAATACTGCAAGTTAGAAAGGTCCTAAGAAAAATATAAAAAGGATAGGCACAGTTTCAAAATAAGCAGAAAATAAGCAAATAAGATCTAATAAGCTAAATGGCTAAAAGAGGGTTAAAAGGATTAATGATGCATAACTCAACGGAAAAGACCCAAGGGCGCAGTTGGTTATGTGGTGTGATGTTGTGTCTGTTGTGTTGGTCATGCCCCAGGTTCGAATCTGCTCCTCACCTTTTTGCTAAACACTTTTTTTTCAACTCTTCTGCACAAATTATTAAGCACATAACAATAAAGGGCAAC
>LBNU01006644.1:68702-80300 GCA_014162995.1 Artemisia annua | reverse complement strand
TGTTTTTGTGTCAAAACGATTTATCAAAAATACCAACAAAGTGAGGTCAATGTTATCGTGAGGACAACAAGACGTGGAGAAATACAAGTAAACCCCTTCGTGAAAAGGATTACCTCGTAAACTCGTGCAATGTGATATTTGTGAGACCGGGAAGTGATTTCCCGGGTCGTTTCCCAATGAGGAGTGAATGGAAAGATATCGCGAAAGGTTCGAGATTAAAATGCTTGTATGATAGATTGTGAAAGTTATTTGGTGTTGTGGTACGTTAAAGTTACGGGAATTTAAGATTTAACAAACGAAAAATGAAATAAACACATCCTAAATGGGAAATAAAAGCAAGGAATGCTACGGGAATCTTAAAACCACCTAAAACTACGGGAAACATAATAGGGCAAACGGGGAATCCTAAAACGTATTCTAAACTTAAAACGTAAAAGTTAATTAAGTAAAACGTAAGTGCGCAAAATAAAATGTGAATTTATTGCTATACTAATCCTACGGGTTTCAAAATAATTTTCCTGCGAGCTAGATGACAAAAGAAAATTTAAAAAAAAAGAAAATTAAAAATTTAATAAAAATTCTCATTATTATGAATTAAAAATGATTTTAACTAAATTAAATTAAATAAATACTACACCTATGTGAATAAATCTGAGAATTTTTTGATAAATACTGCAAGTTAGAAAGGTCCTAAGAAAAATATAAAAAGGATAGGCACAGTTTCAAAATAAGCAGAAAATAAGCAAATAAGATCTAATAAGCTAAATGGCTAAAAGAGGGTTAAAAGGATTAATGATGCATAACTCAACGGAAAAGACCCAAGGGCGCAGTTGGTTATGTGGTGTGATGTTGTGTCTGTTGTGTTGGTCATGCCCCAGGTTCGAATCTGCTCCTCACCTTTTTGCTAAACACTTTTTTTTTTCCAATTTTTCTTGCACAAATTTATTAAGCACATAAAAATAAGCAACATTGTAAACTGTAACTATTTTTGAAATTCAACAAATAAGCAGATAATAAGAAGAAAATAGATCAGTTTACTGTAAAGGCTAAAAAATGATTTTTTTTTAAAAGCTAAAAGCTATAAATAAACTAATATAAGCCGAACTAAAGAGGATTTAAGCTAAGTTACACTAGGGAAGTCCTAATAAGCTAAAAGGGACAGATATAAGCAATCTACTAAGCCTAATAGGCACTAAACAAGCAATTTAGCACTAGGGGCTGATAAAAAAAAAGGAAAAAATGACTAGGGGGCTAACTTTAGGACTTCAAACAGCTATGAAAAAAAAATCATAAAAATAAAACAAAAACACTAGCGTAAAGACAAGCTTCCAAATAAGTTCTAAACCAAATTTCAGGGCAAAAGACCTAAAATTAAAAAAATGAAAAATCAAAAACTTCTGGCTGTTGGGTGTTTTTTTTGACAGCAATTTGGTAAAAAAAAATGGGGCAAAATGGTTGGATTCTGACTTGGAAAGTCAAGTGCAGGTATTGCACTACTAGTACTACTCTATATAGACTAAAATGAAGCAAGATAAATCAAGAAACAAGGCCAAACTAAATTCTATCCTAATTTCTATGTTTACATCAGTTAACTAAAAAAAAAATGGAAAACTTTGCTCAATTGCTAAAAAACTTTGGGACTAGTGATTTCTTGGTTTAAAACAACTTAAACATAGCATATCAAAGCATGTTTGAACAAAAGGGATTGGTCACAAGTCATTTTTATCAAAAACTCTTGTAATCCCAAACACCCCATTAACTGTGTCTGCTTTGAATTTTCAAAGGAACAAAGTGGTTTTTTTGAAGTAATTTTGACCAAATGAGTTTGAGACTAGCTTGTAAACACACAATGAGCAATCACCAAACACCAAATAGCAGTAGAGAATAAGCAGTTATATAAATTTAACACACTGATTGGATTGTAAAGATAGAAAAATTAAAAAGCTTAAATTAAAATTTGCATTGATTTAAAATAAAGAGTACATAAGATTTAAAGAAAACTTAAAAAAAACTAAAATTTTAAACTAAAAACCCTCCTCAGCCTTCTTGGCTTTACACTTTTTCTATTTATACTAAAACTAAAACTAGGGTTCTTATTCCTCTTGTGCTTGTTCTGTGAGATAAAAGAGGGATCAACTTCAATAACCAACTTGTGCTTCTTGGGAGCAAATCCCAGCCATTTAATTGCTTTTGGAATAATCTCAGCCTTTGAATTGGTTTTGGCGCCCAAAAGTGAGTTGTGGATTGGTGACCTGGAGTGGCAACATGTGATGGGTTGGTATCACGTGAAGGAGGGTGCTTTTGAGAAGGGAGATGGAGTGTAGCAGGTTTAAAGCAATGGAGGAGGGGGAATGTATGGCGGGTAATGGGAGGCAGGGAGGAGGAAGAGGGTGTTGTGTTTGACCTGGGATTTGACTAGGGATAAAAAAAAAACGTTTTTATTTTTTTGTTCCAGGTTAGGGATATGGCGTGGGTTTGGGTTTGCATAAGTGTGAGTTGGGCCAAGGTTTAAATGGCTAGGGGTGTAATTTGGGTTAAGGGATTTGGAGTGTGTTGGGTTTGGTTAAGGATTATGATAAGGTAGTTAATTAGTTTAGGGTAAATTAGGTTTAAGGTAAATGGTAAAAATGGGTTTTGGTTTCGGGTTTGTTTTTCCATGCTCACTCCATTGCCATATCCCGGGGTTGACTTCGAACTTGACGTTTTGTATTTTCTTTGTTTTTCTTCAAAATTGTGTCAAGTCCGTCCGGTAATGCTCCATTATGCTCCTATTCCCTCACATCCGCCTTATTTTCAATCCATTTGTACCTGAAATACATAAAAACACACTCCAAGGATATGTGTGACATAATTCGATCATTTTCAATTTTTTTTATTGTTTTGACTCGAGAAATGGAAGAAAAGATATGTGTAAAATGACACATATCAGAAAGGAACCGCAAAATGTCCAGGCATGCCGCACCACTTTCGTTTATATGGAGCAACTCGTAGAGCAGGAGGGTTGGCTAGTTCACAGATAAACGCATTCCAACCTACTCATCCTTTTCAGCGTGACTTTATGCATGACAATCAGGCTAAAGCACTACCTAGCAACCATCATGGGTATAACATCCAGGAAGAACCCTGACACCACCCTAAAGTAACATACATACTGATGAGGCGAAAAAGTAACATACACCCTACCCTAAACTTAACTCAAATTTCAAATACATACTGATGAGGCGAAAAGTGTTACGCTTTTAGGGGGTCATTTAAGCCCTAATTCGTAATTATTTGATCAAATATTGCCTTAAATCGTTCCTTGTGTCATTTTAGGTACTTTGGAGAAGAAATCTGGAAAAGGAAACATTTTGGTCGTTTTTGGAGCATAAAAGTGAAAAAAACGACAAAGTCTCAAAACCATGCTGAAAACAGTACCTGGCGGCGTCACTCTTTACGAAGTGACGGCGTCACGCTTTGACAAAGAGGTGGATGATTTTTACACTTGACGGGCCAGAAAGATTTTGGAGCTTTTACATGTGACGGCGTCACGTGTAATTTGGAGTAGGCCATCACGTTATAACTTAAAGAGAGACGGCCCAGAGACTTTTAGAGAGGGACGGCGTCAAGAGTGGATCTGAGCAATCTGAGAGAGTTTTAACGGCTAGGTGACGGCGTCACAAGTTAAAACGTGATGCCGTCAGATTGTAAAATCTATATATATTCTTCTAATTTTCATTCATTAGGTGTGCAACTTTTGGAAGAACTTTAGGGATAAACCCTAGGTCGTGGAATACTGTATTTTCAAGGGTTTTTCACCCTTGAATCCTTGATATTCAATTAAAGATAAGTCTCCTTTCAAATCAAACAATATGTCTATGTGTTGCTTGATTATATCTTACACTTGTCTTTACTTTAACATGCTAGGCTAGGTTTCTATTGTGTTTGCTTAGATCTAATGAAACCTAGCTATTGATTACTTGTTGTTGGTTTGTTTGTGATTGTTGTGGGTGGGTGATGTCGATGTTAGGCTTAAGAAAACTGGCTAACCTCATATACGGTAACTTGCTTGAACGTCTTAAGAAACATGAATCGGATGTGTACTACGATTATATGGTTGTATTTAATGCATAAGCGAATTCTAGTGATCCCATGTTAGGAGCTTTTAGTCGGCTCGACATAGGAGTGAAGTAGGAGCTTATAGAGTTAGGGAAGATCGTACACGGCCCTACGAATGGTTTAAAGGAATACAACCCGTCATCCACACAATTATAATAAACCAACTAACCGATAAAAGATAGCTAGGGAGTAAGGAAATCTAAGTAAACACACTTTTCTCCATATAAGTTTCACAACCAATTTACTTTTCTTGTTATTTTATTTTAATTGCAATAGTAGTTATTTGGGTTAGTTGACTAGCAACTAATTCCGCCCACTCTTCCAATACCCGAGATTTTACTTGCTTTCATAAAATATAAAAATACAAAAAGAATCATCCCTCAACCCTTAGACCTAAACTATAGTAGTTTTCAAACCTAACGACACTATTCTTCGAGAGAACGATCAATCCCCCGGTACTTGCCACTTCACTATACTACATCGGTCAGGTACACTGCCTGGTGGGGGTTGTAAGCTTCTCAAGATCCCTTGAGAGGTAAAACCTACTGCGAAGGTTGCAAAACCCACGCATCAAGTTTTTGGCGCCGCTGCCGGGGAATAGTTATTGCTTAGGTTGAATTTTATTTTTACTTAGGTCTACTGATTAGATTCCTTTCTAGTGAGATTTTTATTTTTATTTTTCTAGGTTTTCTTTAATCTATCTTTTTCTTTGTGTCTTTGTTCGTAACCATTACCATCCGACATCATGGAAGGTGGTAATATCCTTGATCCCAACAACCCACCACAACATAACATACCCCACCAAACCCACATCCTAGAGCCCGTACTTTAGGAGAATACTCCCGTCCTAGCCACCAAGGCTATCGAAACACCATTGAGCTCACCCAAGGAGCCAATGTGTCTCCCTTGCGATCCGACACCATCCGGTTGGTGCAAAGCGGATGTGTATTCCATGGACTTCGTTCCGAAGATCCAAATAAACACCTCAAGGATTTCCTTAAAATCATAGATTCCATAGACCTTGATGTTGACACTCGAGAGACTACTCGATTACGTCTCTTCCAATTCTCTCTGCGAGAACAAGCTAGTCAATGGCTAGAACGTCTACCCGCAGGATCCATTACCTCTTGGGATGATCTCACCACTCGCTTCTTTGCTCAATTTTTCCCACCAGGGAGAACCACAAAGCTAAGGAAGGACATCTTGATGTTCCAACAACGTCAAGGCGAAACCCTCTACGAGGCATGGACTCAATTCAAGGACTTACTCCAAAAAGTCCCTCACCATGGCATAGACCTTTGGCTCCAAGTCCAAATTTTCTATGACCATATCAATATCCCCACGAAGCAAACCATTGACCAAGCGGCCGGTGGCAAGCTACGTGATCTAAGTGCGGAACAATCATGGGAACTCATAGACGATCTTGCTCTCTATAGCAACGAAAGTTGGAATGATCCCCGTGATTTGAACAAAACGGTTAAGGCAATATTTTTGCCTTCGAATAATTCAAGCACTTCCGACCGTAGGATCATGGAACTTGAGGACCAAGTCAAGTATCTCATGAAATCCTACGAAGCTCCTAAACTTTCAAGCCAAGTGAACAAAATCACTTCTTCATGTGAGTATTGTAGTGGTCCCCACGACACTCGTGATTGCATGGAACTCCCTGAACAAGCTTTTGCGGACTACGCATCCTCGCGTACCGACGGAGCGGGAGAAAAGTGGTACACTTTCAAACCCGAGCCAAACCCTTACGGTGATTCTTACAACCCCTCTTGGAGAAATCACCCAAACTTTAGGTGGAAACAAAACCAAAACACGCCCCAAAACAACTCTTCCAATCCACCTAATCGTTTTCAACAAAACGGTTCGTCCTCAAACCGTACTTTCAATAACAATCCTTCCAATGGCTATGGTAGTACCAATAATCTTGAAGGATTGATGTCTAAGTTTATGGCATCTCAAGAAGCTCGTATAACTAAGTTCGAATCCGAATTTAATCAACAACAAACAGAGATGACCAACAAAATAGACAACTTATTGAAAGCCCTCAACAACCAAGGGTTGCCATTACCAAATAAGGACGCTATGAACACAAGTAGCAGACCCCAAATCAAGGACCCCTCATCCTCCAAACATGTCCACTTTGTTAACGTTGTCACTATTAAGCCAATCGATAAAAATGAAATAGATAGTAAACATAAGGATGAAATTAAGGAAGTGGAGGAGAGTGAGAAAAGGGGAATAGAAGAAGTAGATGATGGAGAAGACTACTTCAATAGGTTACCCACTAAGGAAGAAAGTGCATACCATAAGGATTTTTTTGATGACCCCGAGACGCCATACTTCCTAGGTAATCCAATCATTAAGACGGGTGACCCATCCAACATCAACATACCATGCAACATTGGGCATGTGCATGTGTGGAAGGCTTACATAGACCTTAGATCCCCCATAAACATCATGACTAGGATCCATTACAATTGGATAATGAAAAAGCAACTTGGACCTAGGATATTTCCCAACACGGGTTGGATGAGCAACTTTGTGGGGAGAGTAAGAGAATTGCGTGTGTATGTAGGAAACTTTACCTATGTCACCGACTTTGTGATCGTCTAAGATATTCGTCCGGTAGTAGATGCATGCTTGACTCAAGTAGTTTTTGGTAAGCCATTTGTTGAGGCCTCTAAGATGAACTATGACCCATCTCTAGGGATAGTTAGATTCAAGGACGAGACCGATGAGGTAGCCTACCAAATGCCATATAAGATAGAGCAACTCCGGCTTTTATCAAACATCGAGAAGGAGCATAAGCAAGCGGTCTACTATAGGAATGATGAGGATAGACGTAGAGGAGTAGACTATGTCATGGGTAGAATATTTGGTTTCTACAAAGAATGCTTGCAACTAGGTCCGAAATATAAGACTAAACCCGAGGATGACCTAGAAACCGTGACCAACGAAGAGGTCACGTAATAGGAGTGACTTTGAGTCTAGCTACAAGACTCGTTAATAAAGAAAAGCGCTTCTTGGGAGGCAACCCAAGCTTTATTTGTTTTGTTTGTTTGCTTGTTTAATTTTATTTGTTTCAGTATGTATGTTTTATTTTTATTTCTAACAATTCATGTTTCAAATTACATTGTGAAAATGCTTTATTTTGTTTTTAACTTCGTCTTAACTACATATAAAGGTATTTTGCAAAAGATAAGTGTAAGGGAAATCTAAATTTGTTTACAAGAATGAATTGAACATGAATTGTAGCAATATAAAATGAACATACATATTAGTATTTGTTTGAGTCAAATGCTTGTATCGAGTCATAATGAAATTTTGCAGGATTCCAGGAATTAAGGTATTTGTTTTTCCAGAAATTTTCCGGAAACTAACATAAGAATTCTGTCAGATCAATTCTGACGGCGTCAGTCTTTAAAAGCTGACGGCGTCAGGTACTGATTCCAGAAAAAGTTTTTAAATTTTAGTTTTTCTGTCGGACTATAAAAATTACTGCATCTTTAATTCCAGGAATCTGCAAAACTTTCATTCCACAAGCATTATATCCTTATATAGATTTTGCCGCCGATTTTACGCAAGGTTTGCCTAGATTGTTTTCTCAGGATTAACAGGTTACATTGGACAAGAAGATGAACATGGAATCAAGTTCATGACATCAAGCTTTTGGTGTCGCTTTAATTTTGAAGCTTTTACATCATCTTGGAAGAAGATCTAACCATGTTACCACAAGATCCACATCAAACGAATCAGGGGAGTATTTGTTTCATTCTTTCATTTTCTTTACTTTTACATCTTTTATGTGAACATTGGGGACAATGTTCAGTTTAAGTATAAAGGGGGTAAATGAAGACACCTTAGAAAATGCTATTACGCTTGATTTTTGTTTTGTTTAATGGTAGATGTGTAATAAAACTGAGAGAAATATTTGTTAGGGCAATTTTAGCGCCAAATTTAAATTTTTTTACAACATATAGTGAAACTTTAGGCATAATAAGCGTCTCATGGATAGGAGTTGTATTACTAGCACAAAAACCGTACCACTCAAAAATTTTCCCCCAAATATGTGAGGTTCACCCCTAGAATTGTTAGGAAAAGCATTCATTGTTGGTGCTTGCGTGTGTATCGGTAGTAATTAGATTCTAGAACTTGCGTTAGTGACCATCCCAAATCCACAAGTGAGACTACATTCGTGTAGTTAGATTTACTACATGATAAGAGGCATTAGGATAACCCATGTTTTACACTCGTAATATAATTACATTGACTTCATTGGTCAAGTAATTCTCCCACACCTTAGCGATGTACTCATTTTTAGTACACGATACCCCTAGTACACCCCTCAGAGCCTATCTTTTCGTCTCTAACTTTAAGCATTTTACTTAAAGGAATAATTTGTTTACAATCCACCCTAAATGTACACCCAAATCGCCTTAGCCTACCTTGTATGCACTCATCTTTAGTGCATTATTGTGACAACATTTGTTTTAACGCTTAGTTAATTATCTTATTGATTACATGGTTGCTAAGTCGAGTCATATCCTTGTACATATTGTTTTGGGACGATTGGGACTCATGGGTAAAGTACAAGTGTACTGGAGTAATGGGGAAGAAGTCAATTATTACCCCCATATGTGCGTTGATATTTTAAAGTACTCCAAGTTTTTCAATTATCTTAATCCGAGTCATTAGAATAGTTAATTGTAAAGTATGTAAAAGTTCAAGTGTAAGGGGAGAACTGAGGCCCCTATGATGTATTATTATGGATGGTAGGGCAAGAGTGTATGAAAAAAAATCGAAAAACAAGAAAAACGAAATAATTTTTGAAAAAGAAAAGTAGAAAAAACATACGGACTACCATCCCGTTTCCTTTTATTTTTATTTATGTTTATGTTATCTTTCTGTTTTAGCTTAAGTCGAGTCGAGTCTTGGCTTAGCAACGCCACTTTGTGCATGTATTTGATCAAGATAATTAACTCGCCACCACTAAAAATACCCTTTATTCCAACAAACCGTGTTTATCATATCCCTACACCTAACATTATAACCCTTGAAAAGCCCTGTTTGATAATTTATCTTAGGTGCTTACGCCTAGTGGAGGAGGTTTTTTATCCTTTCCCAAGCCTATGATAATCTATTTGCTATGACAGGTAGTGAGTGATATTTTTCCATTTCCATTTAGTTATATAGGTTTATAACACCCGAGAGATTAGAGCATCCAAACACTATTTGTGAGGTGCTAGTATATGATTTCCGTGCTTGTTATGACGAGGGTGGAATAACTATTTGTTGTAATTACTTTTATATTAGTGTTAAATGACCCCTAGCTCATATTTTGATCGGAATAAAAGCGCATTTGCTTGAGGACAAGCAAATCTCAAGTGTAAGGGTATTTGATNATGACAGGTAGTGAGTGATATTTTTCCATTTCCATTTAGTTATATAGGTTTATAACACCCGAGAGATTAGAGCATCCAAACACTATTTGTGAGGTGCTAGTATATGATTTCCGTGCTTGTTATGACGAGGGTGGAATAACTATTTGTTGTAATTACTTTTATATTAGTGTTAAATGACCCCTAGCTCATATTTTGATCGGAATAAAAGCGCATTTGCTTGAGGACAAGCAAATCTCAAGTGTAAGGGTATTTGATGAGGCGAAAAGTGTTACGCTTTTAGGGGGTCATTTAAGCCCTAATTCGTAATTATTTGATCAAATATTGCCTTAAATCGTTCATTTTGTCATTTTAGGTACTTTGGAGAAGAAATCTGGAAAAGGAAGCATTTTGGACGTTTTTGGAGCATAAAAGTGAAGAAAACGACAAAGTCTCAAAACCATGCTGAAAACAGTACCTGACGGCGTCACTTTTTACGAAGTGACGGCATCACGCTTTGACAAAGAGGTGGATGATTTTTACACTTGACGGGCCAGAAAGATTTTGGAGCTTTTACACGTGACGGCGTCACGTGTAATTTGGAGTAGGCCGTCACGTTATAACTTAAAGAGAGACGGCCCAGAGACTTTTAGAGAGGGACGGCGTCAAGAGTGGATCTGAGCAATCCGAGAGAGTTTTGGCGGCGAGGTAACGGCGTCACAAGTTAAAACGTGACGCCGTCAGATTGTAAAATCTATATATATTCTTCTAATTTTCATTCATTAGGTGTGCAACTTTTGAGAGAACTTTAGGGATAAACCCTAGGTCGTGGAATACTGTATGATTTGATCGTTTGTGAATGTCGCAAGCAAGCTTGTTAACCACGGATCGTTGTCTCAACGAGGGTTGAACTGATCTCGTCACTCGAGTCGTGAGTTATGTGAGATGAATGGGTTTAAAAGTTGAGTTTAGGTTTTTAGTTATACTACTAAAACTTGTTTAAAACTTAAATGATATAAAGAACAAGAGTAAAAGAAATAAGTGGAACGAGAAAAGAAGACATAAAGTTAAGTAATACGTAAAAGAAATGATGGAAGAAAGAAATAAAGAAAATGTTTTTGGGATTTTGCTTTTAATTAACGAAGAGAAAAATTAAACTAAGTAATATGTTTAACAATTAAACGAGGTAAACTTAAACTAATTAGAAAATAAGTTGAACTAAGTAAAATAAGCTAAAAGGTTTTAAGAAATTTCGACGGAGTGTCGTTAAGAAGTTAAAGAAATAAAACCTCACTCGTAAAGACGATGAGGTAAATAAAAGCCAAGCTCGGCTAAAAGTACTACAACGACACGACGCTACAAAGAACTAAGACTTGCAAAATTAAAACGATACTCGCAAACAGTTGAAAACCATACTCGCATGAAATAAAATGAAACTCGCTATAACACTTAGGTCATACTCGCAATAACTTGGAGCCCCATACTCGCAAGCACAAACATCCCCATACTCGCAGAACCTTGGTCCATACTCGCAAGGGTTAATGATACTCGCTATAAAGGATTGCCAAGCCAAACTCGCAATCAAAATACTTGCTTACTCGCAAGACTGGGCATACTCGCAATAAGACTCAAACTCAAACTCGCAAGACACTTTACACCATACTCGCAGGACAAGGGAACTCATACTCGCAAAACTTGACTAAAAAAAATTCATACTTGCAAATCCCTAAAATCCTAACTCGCAAAAATATATAAAAAATATAAGCTGGAGCAATTTTTAACAAAGAACTAATGATTAAAACTTATATAGACTTGATAATAAGCTAGTTTTAGATACTATGTAAGCTTATATAAGCCACGACTCCAAAAATAAGCCCTAAACCATTATCAAAACCCATGACTTGTATTTTCATGCAAAGGTGGTAGAAGATTTTTGTAAAAGCTTTTTGTAGATATTAATAAGACGCAAAATAAGCTTAAAAGATGTGAAAAGATTAAAAAGAAAGATTGCAAGAAGACGTAAATAAGCTAGATGAAAGATTAATAAGACATGAAAATAACTTGCATAAAAATAAACTTACACTAATACATGAAATAAACTAAGACTCACTAAAAA
>LBNU01006644.1:24269-42927 GCA_014162995.1 Artemisia annua | reverse complement strand
ATATATATATATATATATATATATATATATATATATATATATATATATATATATATATATATATATATATATATCTCTAATAGGTTAAAAACGTTTAAGAATTAGGTTAAAATAAGGCACATTAAAAATAACTTTACGTATGGGTTCGTGTGATCACTGTGAGAAAGTAAAGCATAATCCTGAGTAACCATTGGCAAAGTGGATCCATCACTACCTTGTTCATGTGTCGTGTGACCTGGTTAAAAGTACGAAAAAAACGGCAAACACTTCCTGCACTTTGGATCAAATTGGCATCCATAGAAACTGCATGGAAAGCTTATCATATCAGTATTATGCCACTAAGTTACTCTTGGTGGATTATGAACTTGTATAAAAACCATTGTATCATGCTATCATGTGAATCAAAAACTTGTACCAAGAATATATATGCAATTATTCCTCTTTCGAGGGATTTATATAAATTTTTTATTTATTTGTTTTAATAATGATTTAAATGTCATTATTTTTGTTCACTTATCTTATTGAAAAAATCACTCTTTCATGAAATAAGTGGACTTATGTGAAAAGTAAAATTGAATTTAGTATGCTAAACATAAGTTTGATCGAACTTTGTATAAACGAAATCTATTTTAATAGGCTAAACTTTAACTTTTTCTCTTTATCATTTAGTTTTTTGTTACATAAATTTGATTGAAATTTGTATAAACAAAGATAAACACATGGTTTTAAAGTTGTTTCAGTACATATGTTCATAATACATAGAAGATTCAATGTTTGTATGGCCTCCGTATCTATTGCGTCTTACTTGTAATGGACAAGTTTATAAGCTTTTGAGTTAAGGTGTCTAGATTAACATATGATAACAATGGTAAAACGGATAAAAAATGACCGACTCAGTGTTTATATGCACATTAAGGGCGTCACATGCCAAACTTGCAAAACAAAGCAGACAGCACAAGCCATTGCAAAACAAACCACATACATAATTTGCATAATTAAGTTAAGATCTCAAACATTAGTCACTTAAAAAAGGAAACAGAGACAGAGTGTCTTCTTTTGACAAAAACTAGCTACTTGCAGAACCAAACGACATCCCAAGAAAACGAATCTCACAATACCTTGAAGCCCTTGGACACTTTAAAAACTTAGCATACAACCGCGTTTCTTCCTCCACGAGCCCACTATTGAACGTGATTGTGAGAGTCTTCAAAACTTGTGCATTCCCCAACATGTATTCCAAAAACTGTAATTCGTCCTCCCGTCCCATGCAATTTTCATATTTGATTGTTGTAAGGTTGTTTAGAATACAAGTGGGTAGTGAGTGTGGCTCAGTCCAGCAAGGTTGTTCCATCTCCGGCTTAGCACAAACACGATTAAAGAACCCAAATTAGTTTTATGCAAACAAATAAGAAAATGGAAAAAAAAAAGAAGCTTTAGAAACATCTAGTACCTTCTGAATAGATAACTGTTCTAACTCAAAACAGCTTTCAAGAAATTGAAAGATAAAAAGCGAATTTAAACAATAATCGCTCTTGAACTCCAAAAGCTTTA
The DNA here is from genome assembly GCA_014162995.1 of Artemisia annua. Classification (NCBI taxonomy): domain Eukaryota; kingdom Viridiplantae; phylum Streptophyta; class Magnoliopsida; order Asterales; family Asteraceae; genus Artemisia; species Artemisia annua. The sequence continues at coordinate 41,376 of LBNU01006644.1, read as the reverse complement.
AATTCGGAAATTTCAGAAATGATGCATCTGGTAAGCGCTACAAAGGGGGAAAAAAATCAATATTGAAAAAGGGATTCATCTATAAATCAGGACACTGAAATCTCAAATAAAAAAACTTAAAAAACTAGCCCTATCCAATGAAAGTGATTTAGCACCGGTTATTCCTTTTAGAAGCTCAACATACAGATGGACAAATCTTACTTCAGAAAATGAAAATGAAACAGAAACGAGAGAAGGAAAATCTTCCATCACAAAAAGTGAGCACCATGTCCCATCAAGACAGAAGCTATCAAGGTTAGGGACACTTAACACAACCTTGTTTATAATTGATGCACATTTCGGAACGCTTAGTTTTAAATGCTTCAGAGTAGGGATTCTGAATATGTAATCTTCTTCATCACCACGCCAAGTTATCTTAAGTGATAAACTTTCAAGTACCGGGCAGCCACGGATGAGTCTAAATGCATTGAGAGAAGGATCGCTAAAAATAGCAATGTCCAAAGTTTTGAGGCAAGGAAGATTGAAAGGAGTCCGCCAGTCCATAACCTCAAAATCACTATCATTTTCTATCCTTAATTTTGTTAAGTGTCTTGCAAGTGAACAAACTAACAGGCAACTCGAGCAAGGCAAACTGTATATCAAGATCCCTAACGTTTAACCTAATAGCCTCGTTTATCCACTTAGTCATGCTTGACTTTTGAACCCATAAATTACTAAACCGTAACCGAAATAACTTAATTTCAGTTGTTTGGCAAAGGTCCAAAACGCGATCCACAAAATTGCAACAATTTTGCAAACCATGGAAAGGGCGAACATCGATGTCAATGTTGGTGACCAACGTCCACTTGTATCTCCATCTTTTAGATAAAACGCTAGTTCGCGNTTACTAAACCGTAACCGAAATAACTTAATTTCAGTTGTTTGGCAAAGGTCCAAAACGCGATCCACAAAATTGCAACAATTTTGCAAACCATGGAAAGGGCGAACATCGATGTCAATGTTGGTGACCAACGTCCACTTGTATCTCCATCTTTTAGATAAAACGCTAGTTCGCGCTGCAAATTTCGTAGGCATTAGAGAAAGTACTTCTGAAAGAACCTCATCAGGCATGCAACTCAGCCTGTCGACATTCTTTTGGGTAAAGGGGAGTAATCCTACACCCTGGTAAATAGATTAAACCAAAACGTTTGAGTACAGATGGAATGTGGCTGAAGTACCACATTAACCTCAAGTTAAAACAGCTTGATAGACAACTAACCTAGAGCTTATGACATGCCAAAAGCTCTTAACAACTCTAGAATCAATGAACCTAGAACAAGAATCAAAACAAAAAACAAGCTAACCAGCAGCTGCCGTGAATGATGAACTTTCACCTTTAGTAGAGGTAGTAAATAAATTAGCCGATTCATCAAACACGTTTTCAACACAATCATCATCACCATCTTCTTCAGTAGCCAAAGCAGCATAAGTATTTGACGTAGAAACTGCACCTTCCTTAGAGGAGGGACCTTTAGACTGCAACATAGAAAACGATGTAGGCGCACTACTCCTAATAGTAGCTCCTTTTTTTGGTTCACTATTAGTCTTCTTTGGCTCATACCTGAAAGTCTGTTTGATAGAAGTACCAACCTGACTCACTTTACCAGACTGGGCTTTACCTTTCTTCTTCTTATGACTCACCTTTTGGAAACCATCGTTATCATGCATAGTAGGAGGAGTAACGACATTTGAAGTAGTAGCAACAGGAGTAATCACTTTTTTAGTACAATGCTCATAGATATGCCCAAAGATCTTACATGATGTGCACCTAGGAGGCCTCCACTCATACTCAACTCGGATAGATTCTTTAGTATTCCCATCCCCTGTAAGAGAGGGGACACCAATAGTAATAACTTCTACGAGCTCATCCTCTGAACCAACCTCGATTAAGCACCGAGCAAAACTACTTCTACCCCAAGAATCCTTACACATAGAGCTTGTGTACGAATCCAGCATAATAGGTTTGCCAATAAATGAAGCAATCAAGTTGATACCATCATCTTCAAAAACTTGAATAGGCACATCATGTAATTTAACCCATATCGGAATACGAGTCAGCTCTTCCTTACATAAGCTAGTATCAATTGACCATTTCTTGAGAATGATCGGTGATTTACGTATCATCCAAGGTCCTTCTTCCAACACTGCTTCTAAACCAGCCTGAGTATCGAATTTAAAAAAGAAAAAACCTTTTGCATTCATCATGATCTTTTTCAAACCATATTTAGCCCAATTATTTCTAACATAGTATTCAACCACTGGAAACGCCATTCTATTACCAATAAAGTAGCCATATAGAGTGTATTCAAGACGTGCACTAACCTTTTCTACTACTCTACGTGGAATAGACACGTTAACTCCTTCACAAACAGGCTCAGCAACCAAAGAACTATAAGTAGAGTTTGGACAAGGTTGTGTATTCGCATCCACATTAACATTAGGTGTAGTATCTTTGCCACTCACATCAGATTTAGTTGCATTAGCCTTCATGTCAAGCGTATAAGCCTCAAATAAACCACACATAGCCTCAGAAACCTGTGAACAAGTTTCACTATCCAAAGTAGGCCATATCGAATGTTTGCCCTCTTCAAGCTCCCTAATGAATAAATCAATATCCGATGCAGATTTAAACGAGACCCCAAACACCCCTTCAATAAAATCATGTTTACTTTTGATAGAATTAAACTGACTATTAGGACCAATAGGAGACACCGAGTCCGTAGTAACCACATGATCATTAGTAGTATTATTTGTGGACGACTGAAACGTACCAGCATTTGGAGCAACACGTATACCATCACCATCAATATCACATCAGATACAATCTTTTTAAACATACATTTCACCATAAGTCCAACACACACCATACAAATGAAAATTTCTAATTCAAAATAGGGGTTTATTGCAACAAAATGTAATAAATTCTGAACGAAAATTTGTTTGTATGCCGTTAACTACACTATCTAACCTTAAGGGGGTGCTTATCTAATCTTACATGATGGGCTTATGAGCTTATTAGCTTATATGTGTCAAATGAGTTATTCGCCTAAACTTATATGAGTGGGCTTATAAGCTTATAAAGGGGTTTTTTATAAGCCCTAAAAGTGTGACTTTTTACAGGATTGGGCTTATATAACATGCTCTATTAAACATAAGCTAAACACTTGAGCTTAACATCTTATTAAACATAAGCTAATCCAAACACTTAACATGGGCTTATGAGCTTATGATATATATAACGTAAGCATAAGCTCAATTCATAAGCTTAGCCAAACACCCCCTAACGTATATTCTGTAGATTAGTCAGCCAAAAGGTCGGAAACTATAGTTTCCCGAACAACTATAGAGTTAGTGTGGGTGTTTAGATTTGGCTTTCATATGTTTTTCATTTTATCAAACAGTTGGTGGGCATGATAAATCTTTCTAAGAATTACAACGATTAATTAAATAGTAGGAAAGAATTACTGTAAATAGAGATGGAAATGATTATATTTACCTGATGCAATTTCACCAAGGATTACGGCGGCTCATATTTCGGATTTTGGGGATTTCAACTTTTCAGGTAAGTCAATTATTATATTTGTGTAGAGGTACTTTTTTTAGGGGGTGTTTGTGAAACTTGTTAAATAGATGGACTTTTATCTGTGTTAAAATTAAAAGAAATTTTTTTAAATGGTCTATAACCGGTACCTATTTATCAAATGAAACGTCGAATAAATTTTTTACGAAAATGAACTTTTGATTCTCATCCGTTAGATTCATTAGAGGAAAAAAAATCGACCCTAGATATGTGACACAAGTTAAAAAACATGACCCAAATCTTTAAAACGCGACACAAGCTTATACACATTTGTAAACCGAGACACAAAATTTTAAAAAGTGACTTGTGCAAAAAGCGACCATAATTTAAAACGCGACTACAAAACACGACCCTATTTACAAAAGTAAAACGTGACTACAAAGTAAAACGCGACCATGTTTTTACAAAAGTAAAACATGACCCTAATTTGTACAAAACGCGACCAATTTATTTAAAAACGCGACTTGCGTAAAATATTCCTTTGTAACTATTTCTTTGGAATTGAAGGAACAAGTTAAGAATGAGGCTTGCATTAGTCGTCCCACTTAAAAATCTAAAATTATTGTCCTTTTGTTTTCTCTGTGTAAGACGCTGCCCTAACAAAACTTAAATTTTACACAAAGTTAAACGTGACACCACAAGTTAATGTGGGTCGAGTTTCAAATTTTTCGGTCTACTTAAAACGAAAACTTGGCCCTAATTTGCGACTGAAAAGCAATGAGAGCAATGATGGTTTCATTTTTGTAAAAGTTGAAAAAAAGGTTTTAGATTGGTAAAAGCACTATGTAGATAGATTATTTAGGTAATTGATTTTAAAATTAATGTTTACATTGTTATTTTGGTAAAATTTTATTTATGTTGCAATCAGTGAAAAGATACTTTATTGTGTAAATATAATATTGATTGATAAAGAGTGATATTAGCTCAAATTTATAATTTTTTTTTGCATTTAAAAAATGAACACTCATTTTGAGTCGAGAAAAATACAAATTTGTTAGTTATAGTGGCGAAACTTATTAAAAAGACTGAAGTATTTGCGCGATATGGCATGGACTAACTCTAGAGATGTGACACAACTTTTTTGCTTTTAGTTTTATTTAGTTGCATATTTTTCAGAAAAATAACTTCATAGATGATAAGAATAATTTGTTAAAATAATTTTATGTAATACGAATGCCAAATTTCGTGAGAGAGAGACGACAACGACGACGACGACAAAAAAAAAAAAAAAAAAAAAAAAAAAAAAAAAAAATAAAAAAAAAAAAAAAAAAAAAAAAAAAAAAAAAAAAAAAAAAAAAAAAAAACAAAAAAAAAAAACTTTAGAGATTAGAGACTAAAATAACAGGTTACTATAATATAATATAAGATGAACACATGATTAACTTAGAAAAGATATGATCATATGAATGATATGTAATAACACGGAATAAAATAAGGTGATTTTTTCTTGAAATCTTAATCTGATGGATGCTCATTTGTTTATATAAGTGAAAATGTGAAATTAAGAATCACAATACGAAGAACACATATCACCAACATTTAAAAACAACAATATCCATTTTACATATCTCAAAACACCAAGACATGTATTTCACTAATGAGATATTAACAACCATCTATCTGGCCAACAACGTTCAGTCACCGCCGAAGGTTAGTGACAAATAAAGAAGAGAGTGGTAAAATAGGAGAGAGTATCGGTATAAAGAGAGTGTAAAAAGAGGATTATATCTATGTGATAGGTGGACGAAAATGGTGAGTGTACCCATCATTACCATTCCAATAAAATGAAATTCCTTTTGATGCGGTCTATCTCAACTGCCATTGCAGCAGGTAGGAAAGGTTGTTTCACTACCTATTCTAGACAGGTTCTTACCTTAACTGCTGAACTATTGTGCTTCTGCCATTTTAAGTAAGATATAATATACCTAACAAATGGAATCAAATGTGGTTCAGGAGCCACTTTTGGAAGTTCAAGATCATTCGTCGCTTTTAAACTTAGTATCATAGATGAAAGGATAGTTGATTAATATACACTTGAGGTCAAAAGGCCAATAGATTGCTGGACTGTAATGTTCACTCCAAACCTAAACGCAACTTCAACTTTTAAATATTTCCCCCTTCCCAAATATCTCAACCTTCAGAAATTAGAAATTTCTCCCAATACATTTTCNTAGAGACTAAAATAACAGGTTACTATAATATAATATAAGATGAACACATGATTAACTTAGAAAAGATATGATCATATGAATGATATGTAATAACACGGAATAAAATAAGGTGATTTTTTCTTGAAATCTTAATCTGATGGATGCTCATTTGTTTATATAAGTGAAAATGTGAAATTAAGAATCACAATACGAAGAACACATATCACCAACATTTAAAAACAACAATATCCATTTTACATATCTCAAAACACCAAGACATGTATTTCACTAATGAGATATTAACAACCATCTATCTGGCCAACAACGTTCAGTCACCGCCGAAGGTTAGTGACAAATAAAGAAGAGAGTGGTAAAATAGGAGAGAGTATCGGTATAAAGAGAGTGTAAAAAGAGGATTATATCTATGTGATAGGTGGACGAAAATGGTGAGTGTACCCATCATTACCATTCCAATAAAATGAAATTCCTTTTGATGCGGTCTATCTCAACTGCCATTGCAGCAGGTAGGAAAGGTTGTTTCACTACCTATTCTAGACAGGTTCTTACCTTAACTGCTGAACTATTGTGCTTCTGCCATTTTAAGTAAGATATAATATACCTAACAAATGGAATCAAATGTGGTTCAGGAGCCACTTTTGGAAGTTCAAGATCATTCGTCGCTTTTAAACTTAGTATCATAGATGAAAGGATAGTTGATTAATATACACTTGAGGTCAAAAGGCCAATAGATTGCTGGACTGTAATGTTCACTCCAAACCTAAACGCAACTTCAACTTTTAAATATTTCCCCCTTCCCAAATATCTCAACCTTCAGAAATTAGAAATTTCTCCCAATACATTTTCCCTTTTTATTACACATACACTATTATTCTAAAATAGCAAATGAATTGTGACCGATGCTTTGAGCGGGTACGATGCTAGTCACAAATCATACTTGCAAAACAAAGTACATAGTACAAGCCATTGCAAAACAAACATTAGTCACTTATATAAAAGGAAAGGGAAAAAAAACGATCTTTTTTTGACAAAAACTAGCTACTTGCAGACTCAAACGACTTTCCAACAAAATGAATCTCACAATACCTTGAAGCCCTTGGACACTTTAACAGCTTGGCACACAACCTCATCTCTTCCTCCATACGTTCACTTTTATACGTAATTGTTAGTGTCTTCAAAACCTCTGCATTCCGCAACATGTATTCTAAAAACTTAATATCATCCTTCCTCCACTTGCAATTTTCATATTTCATGGTTCTAAGGGTTTTTAGCAGTACTAAGTGCGGCTTAAACCAGCAAGAGTCCGGCTCATTAGTCCAGCAAACTTGTGCAGTCTTTTGTTTGAACACAAACAAGAAATACAATTCAAAGTTATACATAAACAAAAGAAGTTAGAACGCAAGAAAACAAACATCTCAAAGCTTTAGAAATATCCTGTACCTTAATAGATAAATGTTCCAACTCTGAACAGCTTTCAAGAAATTTAAAAATTATTATTTGTTCAAATTTATAACCATCATCCGTCAACTCCAAATGCTTTAAATTTGGCATGTTGAGCAAAGGTTCATCAGGTAAGTCCTTCAACTAAATAAAATAATAGTTGAATCCATTAAAAAAAGAATGCATAAAATGTAAAAAATATAAAATAAATGAATAAAAAATTAGACATTGATGTACACAAGAAAGGAACTTACAGAATCATTGATACGGAACGAAAGCGATTTAGCTCCAATTATTCCTTTTAGAAGCTCAACCCACAAATGACTTCATTCTAGATATAATGAATAATGTTACCGAAACCAAAGATGACAAATCTTCCATCACAAAAGGTGAGCCCCATCGACCACCAATGGTAAGATCTTCAAGATTAGGGACATTTAACACAACCTTTTTAAAACTACCCCATTTCCAAGTTTTTAGTTTTAAGTGCTTTAATGTAGCGATGTCAAACCTGCATTCTTCTTCCTCTGAGCAATGTATCATTTGAAGCGAAAAACTTTCAAGTACTGGGCAGCCACGAATGAGTTTTAGTGCATTTCGAGATCCAATGCCAAAAACCGTAATGTCTATGGTTTTCAGACATGGAAGATTGAAAGGAGTCTGCCGGTCCAAACCGTCACAAGAATTATTACTTTCTATTGTTAATTTTGTTAGTGTCTTGCAAGTGAGCAAGCTCAAAGGCAACTTGAGCAAGCCAGACTGTATGTCGAGTTCCCTAACGTTTAACCGAACAGCCTCATCTATCCACTTAGTCAATCTTGACTTTTGAACCCATAAATTACTAAAACGTAACCGAAATAGCTTGATTTCAGTTGTTTTGCAAAGATCCAAAACGCGATCCACAAATGCACAACAGTTCAGTAAACCATGGAAGGGGTGAACATTGATGTCAATGTTGGTGACCAATGTCCAATTGTACCTCCATCTTTTAGATAATATGCTAGTTTGCACCGCATATTTTGTAGGCATTAGAGAGAGTATTTCTGAAAGAATTTCTTCAGGCATGTTACTAAGCCTATCGACATTCTTGGAACCCATTAAAATTAACGAGACCTGCTCTTTAAAATTCATGTCAAATTTCAAACTTTTCAAACATACATTTCACAGTACGTCCGACATACACCATACAAATGAACATTACGGAGCATTCATTTAACAAAGATATAATAGGCGGTCAACATGTATAAGTTTGCTAATAAATAATTAGAGTCATAAGGTATTTGGGATTTCTTACTCTTATATATATAAACAAAAGCACATATCATAATTCTGCAAGCAAGGACTTCAGGAGTGTTTGGATTTGCTTATTTTGTTTTGTTTTTGTTTTTGTTTTTTTTTTAAAAACTTATGTTTCCAGAGGAGCACGTTTAAGGGATGCATATATCTTTGTTAAAGTTTCTCGTTTAAATATGCACTTAAGAAGTCACTTTGAACCCAAAATAAGCAAAAGCTAGTATTACATTTTTTTTCCCAACAACAAATTAACTTTATTTCATCAAAATAGAATTTACATAGTGGTTGAAGGCAAACGAGCAACAAGCTGCGCCGCTAGCCCTTTTTGGATTGCAAAACTAACTCTTTTGAAAACTACATCTGTGGATCTATGTGTTATAATATTACTGTTCACAAATTAAACGCTTCACATTCCAAACTGCTTATTTGTTCTTTCTACAAGTTATCCTTAAATATTCATGAGAAGTTTTATCAAATTTATATTTATATTCAGTAAAAAATGAATATGTGATTAAAAAACGTTCTAATTTTTATTGACCTGCTAATCCTGCCTCTAACCAAAGCTGGATAAGGTAATAACAAACAACGAGTATTCTGAAACTCGAACTCGGCTATAGTTCTCGCTTGAGTAGCTCGAGCTCGACTTAACTAAATTCGAATTGACTTTCGAGTATGTGATGCTCGAGAACTTTCATTAAACTCTTAGTGGGCATGGTAATTTTACACCTAATTTGCTTGACTAGTTCAAAAAAAGAAAAGAAAAGAAAAAAAAAGTAGTTTTACCTTTTGATTATTCTTAGATATTCATGCAATTTCAGAAGTAACGTTTGGGAGAAAATGCGATTTAAAAGGATTAGGGTTTTGATCGAGTGGAGTTCAAAGTTGGAGACACATCGATCATTTTTTTTTTTCTTAGAATGTAGTTTGGCACCCTGAACTTGGGTAAGTGTAATTTTTAGTGCCCTAAACTTTTAAAGATATATAATGATACATTGAACTTGGCTAAGTGAAATTTATACCACCTATCTCCCAACATATATAATAGAGGAACTTGCCAAGTCACATATGCCACGTGGCATAAAAGAATTAGGTGGAAACTGCCAACATGTCAAAAGAATGCCACGCTGTAACAATTTAATTAGAATCACCTTCATTCCTGATTTTCAGCATCCCAATCAATCTCATTCATATCACCCAAAAATAACCTACATAATCGGTCAACAATAACATTTCAATCTTAATTCAAAAATAAGTCTCCATTCATTACCTCACAAACGCATTTGAAGACCACCTTCTTCCCACCATGATTGGAAGTGTCTTTTTAATCAGAGATCTAGAGGTAATTTTTTTCATTGAATCGAATTATGATTAGTTTTTGTTACGACTAAATCAAATTAGGTTAGCCGATTAGTTTCGTATGACGAATTAGGGATTAGTTTTTTTAGTATATATTCAGTTTTGGATATAATGTGTTCCAATGATTTTGTGATAAAAGAAGGATCACGGGTAGAAAATACATTATCGATGGCTTGACTGATCTAATGAAGAACTATCATCCCTTGAACCCCTTTAAGGTACAAATTTGTTGACTCGGTTTATTCAGTATCTTGCGACATTAGTAATATTTGTAGTTTTAATGAAAAAAATGGGTCTTACATGATAAAAACTTTGGTAAATTCTTTATACATGAAAGGTGTTTGATGAAATGTATTAGAAGAATTTTGGTTCTCATTTGATGTATTGACATGATATCCCGTGGCCTAAAATCAAGTTTGGCTTGATGGCTGATGTTCCATGTGTTTGGTATACATTCTTTTGCAGGAATGCTGCGAAGGAAGTACCGATGGATTAGGAGTGGACCAGCTTCAAACATGAAGGAAAAATATATAATTTGACTATATATTGTTACATAAATCAAGTTAGTAGTAGGCCAGGTTAACCAACCATAAACCTTGAGTAATGAGTTACATGTAAGATTATTTGATGCTTATGTTTGTTCTGGCGTGCAGGTTAAATGGATATAAGCTGATGTAAAACCAAAATGAATTCCGTAGTTTGGACTTTGAGCTAATACTGTAACCAGGTATCATGTTTAACATCTTTGTATAAATATGGCTAAATAAACATAATGGAAAGGGAGTGCTTGGATGTAAATATAAAATTAATACTGGTCTTTTAATTTAGAGTATAAAGTTAAACCAATTATCATGAATATTATCCCAAATAACGACCTAAAATTGCTTATAAAATTTTCATACCGCCTTTTCATGGCAAATTAGAATATTCAGTGTATGAATATAAGCAGACTACTATGACCAAATTGGCCTAAATTTATAAAATTTAGAATATTTGATGTATGAATAATGATGGTAAGAAGTTTGTATTTGACACAGATTTGACCCTTGAAGATCTTAAGGTAAGACATGTAACTCAAATAGATTTTTTGTTCTTACTCAATATTTATCTTTCTAAAAAAATATTTAATTGACAATGGTCTTTGAATAGAAATGCAATGCACAAATCTGACTGGGCGTCTTGTGATGTAATTTTTCTATATTTTAGGCTTTGGGAGAGGGCTTTTACAGCAACACACATACACCTTTCTACCCAATTCCTGAGGATGTAAGTTATTTGTTAGGGGATTTTGACTTCTTTGCCATTATTCTCAGACATAACTTTCTTTTTTGGCAATTCTCACGTATGCAGAATGATGGTGATGTGAAGATAGTAGTTGGTAACAACTTTGATGATACATGGTAATATGGTATGTCTAGCAACGATTCTCACACCAGCCACAACAGGTTAGAATAAAATATATAGTTTCTTTGTTTCACCATTACCTGCTACTAAGTATAAAGTTTTGAAGTTTTTCATTCATGCAAACTATCAAGTCATTTACACCAGCAACATAAGGTTACAATAAAATATAGTATACGAATATGATTCTTATTATTGAAATCAACACATATACTTTCTTAAGTCTTAAATAGTAACAATTGGTATGGAATAGATATCTAAACTGGTATTTTTACACTATATTTGTAGTTTTGAAATCTCGGACCCTCTAGATTTATAAATAGTAACAACCGGTCTATGTACACAGAATATATGTGGCAGATTACTTCTTGACCAACCTTAGTCTCTAATTCTTTATGGCTATATACCATAAATGAACAGTCCATACAGGACCATGAAAAATATAAGGATTAAAATCTTCTAATCTGAACTTTTGTGTTTAGGATTACCAGGTCAATCTTTTGTGTTTAGGATTACCATCTGGATATAATTTGTAAGTTCCTTATAGTTTCTTCAAGTTTACGCACTTTTTACAAGTCTATCAGCAAAATGTAAACCCACTTTGACCCCTCTAATATCTTAGTAAACGTACAACCCTCCAAATATGACGAAATTATTTTCATGCTACAACTATATAATGCATTCAGCTTTGGTTGAACTTTCACTCGATGTATTTGCAGACTGTTTACGGATGGTCGTGGAGGAAATGGGTCAGATAAGCCGCCTGCCCTGTGCATCCTTTCCACCCAAACATGACAATAAGAAGAGGGGTATTATGAGTAGAGTGTGCGGATGTTATGAAATAGTTTTCCAGTTAAGGAGAAAGAAGAAAGAAAAGAGAGCGGAAACCGAACTACCAACTCAATCACCCTCTTCATCACTCCCCATGACACACCATCATCGTTCAAAGGATGTTTCAGGTTGATATTTTTCCTCATACCCCATATTGTGAAGTTGTAATGCTTCTTGAGAGGTAATAACTTCAACATCACATAACCAAGAAAGTTTTTTATGTTTTATTTACTTATTGACATAGTCAAGAACTTTAATAATATGAATGTGTAACTTGATAATATGATTTAATGATTAGGTGATTAAGATTTGTGATTTTGATCACCTGATCTTTTGAAAATTCACTTCAAAACGTAATCATTTATTTTGTTGCAGGATTGTGTTGCAACAAGATGGAACAGGGCACCTAAGCAATGTGGATCTTCATCGTGGATTTTGCATTGATTTGAGTGCTACATGCTTGAGATAAGTTGACATATTTAACGTCTTCTGATATAAACTCACACATAGTAAAATTTTGGCGTCTTCTTTTTCTAGATGGATGAATGTTCAGATCTCTAATGGAGCACATGGGATTTTACAAAATCAGTAGCACCGAAGAAGTCGTCATAGGTATATAATTTCTTCTTTTTCTTTTTATTTTTTTTACTATTTTTTTTATTGGTACTTTGTCTATATTCAGAGGAAAAATTACTAAAATATATAATTGCTCAAATCCACCGCATTTTCAAATATTCACCGTTATCTGATGACTTGAACTCCAATCTCTTATTTTGTTATGATAGGGTCTTTTTATCTTTACTTTGTCTATTGCGCGACTTCCTTGTGTTGTTGTTTCAAGTCTTGACAGGAGAATCATCGTTGAAATATTAAAAAACTTGGGCTAATGAAGTACTTCCAGCTACTTGTGAGTTATAAACTTACTCGCATGACAAGAGTTCGTTTAGCATTGATAATGTATTTCAATTTCTTTTCAAACACATTATCTGTGCAAAAATAAATTAAGGGTTAAGGTTAGGAAAAGTTAGGTGGTTCTATAGACTTTTAACTTTCAAATCATATGACCACTCAACCAGGTGACCCATTCTGCTTATAGATGTTTTTAAGTCTTACCTAAATATCTATTGCATGTCTTAGTTAGGTGGTACTCGGTCATGATAGTACTCTATGTTCTTATATTGTGTTATAACTATGAGAGTATCCAAACACTATTTGTGAGGTGCTAGTGTATGATTTCCGTGCTTATTATGACTAGGGTGGAATGACTATTTCTTGTAATTACTTTTATATTCGTGTTAAATGACCCCTAGCTCATATTTTGATTGGAATAAAAGCGCATTTGCTTGAGGACAAGCAAATCTCTATGTTCTTATATTGTGTTATAACTATGAGAGTATCCAAACACTATTTGTGAGGTGCTAGTGTATGATTTCCGTGCTTATTATGACTAGGGTGGAATGACTATTTCTTGTAATTACTTTTATATTCGTGTTAAATGACCCCTAGCTCATATTTTGATTGGAATAAAAGCGCATTTGCTTGAGGACAAGCAAATCTCAAGTGTAAGGGTATTTGATGAGGCGAAAAGTGTTACGCTTTTAGGGGGTCATTTAAGCCCTAATCCGTAATTATTTGATCAAATATTGCCTTAAATCTTCCTTTTGTCATTTTAGGAACTTTGAAGAGGAATTCTGGAAAAGGAAGCATTTTGGACGTTTTTGAAGCATAAAAGTGAAGAAAACGACAAAGTCTCAAATTATGCTGAAAACAGTACCTGATGGCGTCACGTTCTATCGTGTGACGGCGTCACGCTTTGACAACATGAAGGATGGTTTTTTACACTAGACGCCCCAGAAAGTTTTGAGGAATTAACACGTGACGGCGTCATGTGTTGGAAGCCCTAGGCCGTCACGTTATGTGGTAAAGGGAGACGGCCCAGAAGGAATTACAAGGGGACGTCGTCAAAAGTGGATCTGAGCAATCCGAATTTTATTTTGGCGGCGAGATGACGGCGTCAGACCCTATAAGCTGACGCCGTCACAATGTAAAATCTATATATAGTTTTCTAATTTTCATTCATTGTGTGCAACTTTTGGGTACAAAACCCTAGCTCGTTTTTCTACTGTAATTTCAATGGTTTTCCACCCTTGAACCTTGGATGCTTAATTGAAGATAAGTCTCTTCCAAATCATTCAATATGTCTATGTATTGTGTGATTATATCTTATGCTTGTCTTTCAATTAACATGCTAGGCTAGGTCTTTATTGTGTTTGCTTAGATCTAATGAAACCTAGCTATTGATTATATGTTGTTGGTTTGCTTGTGATTATTGTGGGTGGGTGAAGTCGATGTTAGGCTTAAGAAAACTGGCTAACCTCCTATATGGTAACTTGCTTGAACGTCTTAAGAAACATGAATCGGATGTGTACTACGATTATTTGGTTGTATTTAATGCATGAGCGAATTCTAATGATCCCATGTTAGGAGCTTTTAGTCGGCTCGACATAGGAGTGAAGTAGGAGCTTATAGAGTTAGGGAAGATCGTACACGGCCCTACGAATGGTTTAAAGGAATACAACCCGTCATCCACATAATTACAACAAACCAATTAACATATAAAAGATAGCTAGGGAGTAAGGAAATCTAAGTAAACACATATTTCTCCCATATAAGTTTCACAACCAATTTAATTTTCTTGTTATTTTTATTTTATTTGCATAAGTAGTTAATTGGGTTAGTTGACTAGCAACTAATTCCGCCCACTCCTCTATAACCCGAGATTTTTACTTGCTTTCTAAAAAAATATAAAAATACAAAAAGAATCATCCCTCAACCCTTATACCTAATTAGAGTAGCTTTTCAAGCCTAACGACACTATTCCCCGAGAGAACGATCAATCCCCTGGTACTTGCCACTTCACTATACTACATCGGTCAGGTACACTGCCTGGTGGGGATTGCAAGCTTCTCAAGATCCCTTGAGAGGTAAAACCCTAGTGCGTGGTCGCAATCCCGCGCATCAGTTGCTTTATAAAAATATGGCTTATTTGAAATTAGGACTAGTTTTGTAAAAGTTTTCATGCATAAGGGTATATATGGTAAATTTCTAAAACTATAGAGTCTAGGGACTATTTTTGACATTACTTGAAAGTTATAAACATAAGGACTCAATTTGCAAAGTTTTGAAACCTTAGGATAGAAATTAAAATAAGTTATAAACTAAAAAGGACTAGTTTTGCAAATATTATAAAGTTAAGGGTATAAAAGGTAAATATTGAAAGTTAGTAAAGTCTAAGGACCATTTTTGTTATTTCTCTAAAAATATATAAGTATAGGGACTAAATGTGCAAAAGTTAGAAAGTTATATGCTTAATTGTTATAAGTTTATAATTTAGGGTAGAAAACGTAAATATATAAACTTGAAGGTTATAAATGGACTATTTTCATAAATATAAAACCTATTTTAAGTTAGAAACATAACACAATACTAGGGAGCTTTATACGAGGAGTACTATGCGGATATTTCATTTTGACGAGTCTGCTGGGTTTACGATTTAAAGTGCCCTGGCTCCTCAAACGATTATTACATATACTTCTGAGTTATGATGGCCCGAACGGTGTTATGTTATAACTAAACCCTAATAACAATATAACTCAATAATAGGGAGCTTCGTGTGAGGAGTATTAACTTCTGAATTATATGATGGCCCGAACGGTATTATGTTGATAACATAATACAATAGTAGGGAGCTTCATGTGAGGAGTCATATACTTCTGAATTACGATGGCTCGAACGGTGTTATGTTATATATAAAAACCCTAAGAGTGATTAGTTAAACCAAGACTAAGACTTGACATACAATGGCGCAGCTACATAAGNCCCGAAATTTTTTTTGCGATGTAGGGGTATATAGTTTTCGTGTTGAAAAATTTCGGTATATTCGGTTTCGACCCCCCAAAATTTCGGTATTACTCGAAAAATAGCGTTAGGAAAAAAAAATTTAGATCCTGACCCCCACTGAAAATTTTCTAGCTTCGCCACTGTTGACATACACACACCTACACCACCCTAGAATATGTGAGTGAGTTGTCTAAACCCCTACTTTACTTATCTTAAGACTCAGGTGAGTTTTCATAGCCTCACTTTTAAATGTTTTACAACCCTGTGAGGAGGATACATGCTTTTAAACCGAATACAAGTCTTTTTCTTCGATTATTGCACGAGAAAACTAACTGCCACCACTGTATAACTAAAATTCATGAATCTAATCGTTTGGGATATTTTACCCACGCGAACGCGAATATAGTTGATAGATCTATTGGAGTTTGACAACTCCCGTTGGTATTAACATCTCTCTGGATGGTACCAATAAGTACTATATTTGAACCCACTGAAGGATTAACTTTGGCAAGTTATCCTTCCCGTCCCCTCATGGTTTGGTCTGCAGACCCCATGACCCGGACTGTTAACATGTGATTCATGAGCTTAGTGCAATATACCTTCTATCACTAAAACCTTTCCACACATAGGGTTTAAGCTGAACCCTGTGGAACTTGTATTCATACCCTAACTACTTAAACCTATGACTCTCACTCAACATACGTGTTGACGTTTAAGCATGTTATCCTAGGTTATTAGGCACTATAGGAACCTTGGCACGGAGAAGTACTGGACATGAGGACGTCCAGAATAGTTATCATTCATCAGTTTTGTGTTTTAAAATGTATCTTAGGGACCTCTCTTTTGGTAAAAGTACATCTTTTATTGTAAAACTCTGATGACTAAATGAGTGATAACATCTTTTTCAAAAACGTCTCTTTTCGAGTCGTTTTCTATATCTTGTCTTTGTTTCCATCACTGGTACAAAAAGTTCTATCAGTCACGCCCAAAATGCGTGACGATAGGCATATAGTCACACACGTTTTTTTCGTCGTGTGTCACCAAAAGTCCCGCCACCGTAGGTGGCATATGGTGACGTTGTTGAGTTCGTGGCATTTTC
>LBNU01006644.1:12487-24045 GCA_014162995.1 Artemisia annua | reverse complement strand
GCTTTTATCATTTTTAATCGACATCTCCAACTGGAGTTTCACCCATAAATGTTTTTTTAATATTTTATTAGTGTCCCTTAATTTGATAAGCACCAAAATCATTAGATGCATCATGCATTGAGCAAATATTATTTACATGCATGATTTTACTTCACGATGCACGTATGTCTGTTGTTAATTTTTACAATTAGATGCATGGGCTTTTTATAATTACGTATACAGTATACTTATGTCAATGTAATATATAAGCGGACGAATATCAAATCACATCCTCTTTAAATTAATGCATTTAATCACAAATACATATTCGACTATAGAACATTACTTATGCATCTATTTATATCATCGATGCATACCCGATATTTCGAACCCCATTTGTCTTGATAGATGCATCTAATAATAATAATCCAACGGTGCCGAGTGGAAGGGCCGTCGAACGGTCTAAAGTTACTCTAGATGCATCTAATAATATGGATGCAAATTATGTTGTTCTTTTAAAGTCGATGCATAATACGTCTTTTTTGTCCATGCATATGTTTGCATCTAATAACATATGCGTTTGCATCTGTTCTTTAATTTCATTTGAAAACAAGAGCTCCAATATGAATGGATCATCAATGTCCATGCATCTATTTCGACCTACAAAACATAAACGCATCCAAGTTTTCGTATACTTGCATCAGTTACATTGGAGGTCAATGCATGATCCATCAACATATTTGATGCATCTGTTGACATGTTTGTGCTTGCAACTGGTTGAAATATATGTTATATATATTGTATCTATTAAAGTCGATGCATTCGTTGTACAAACATGTATATATTTCGTTGCATCTATGATGCACCTATTTGAAGTAATATTGACAGCGAGAGACATGGACTTGTTGGTTTCTATTTTGTATGAAAAAGATACAACAACTAAGAATACATGCAAGAAGTAGATGCATGGCTTGTTTTAATATGACGGTGATGATCAGATTAAAAATATGAATGGATTAAACGTATAGTGATATTGTTTTTTAATATGATGAGGAAAATTCAATTGCGTACCCTTATTTTGGTGCATACCAAGGGACAAATCTCCACCATTCATCTAGTTTAATTTAATGGTGGGGAATAACCTAAGATTAAATGGGGAAACATAAGTCCATGTTTTTTTTTTTTCTTTTTTTTTTTGCCTCTCTTATTATTCCTTTTTTCTTTCTTTTTCTTTTTTTTTCCTTTTTCTTTCTTTCAATTCACGTACTTTTTTTTAATTCNTGCAAATTATGTTGTTCTTTTAAAGTCGATGCATAATACGTCTTTTTTGTCCATGCATATGTTTGCATCTAATAACATATGCGTTTGCATCTGTTCTTTAATTTCATTTGAAAACAAGAGCTCCAATATGAATGGATCATCAATGTCCATGCATCTATTTCGACCTACAAAACATAAACGCATCCAAGTTTTCGTATACTTGCATCAGTTACATTGGAGGTCAATGCATGATCCATCAACATATTTGATGCATCTGTTGACATGTTTGTGCTTGCAACTGGTTGAAATATATGTTATATATATTGTATCTATTAAAGTCGATGCATTCGTTGTACAAACATGTATATATTTCGTTGCATCTATGATGCACCTATTTGAAGTAATATTGACAGCGAGAGACATGGACTTGTTGGTTTCTATTTTGTATGAAAAAGATACAACAACTAAGAATACATGCAAGAAGTAGATGCATGGCTTGTTTTAATATGACGGTGATGATCAGATTAAAAATATGAATGGATTAAACGTATAGTGATATTGTTTTTTAATATGATGAGGAAAATTCAATTGCGTACCCTTATTTTGGTGCATACCAAGGGACAAATCTCCACCATTCATCTAGTTTAATTTAATGGTGGGGAATAACCTAAGATTAAATGGGGAAACATAAGTCCATGTTTTTTTTTTTTCTTTTTTTTTTTGCCTCTCTTATTATTCCTTTTTTCTTTCTTTTTCTTTTTTTTTCCTTTTTCTTTCTTTCAATTCACGTACTTTTTTTTAATTCATTTTTCTTTTAGCCCATTTTTTTAAGTAACTTTTTTTTAGTTCACGTTTATTTTCGCTTTCATACGTTTTTTACTATTTTCGTCCGTTTTCATACGTTTTTGTTCGTTTTCGCACGTTTTCATATGTTTTCGTCTATTTTCTTATGTTTTCGTCAGTTTTCATATATGTTGTTCGTTTTCGTCCGTTTTCGTCCGTTTTCTTATGTTTTCGCTCATTTTCGTACGTCTTCGTTTGTTTTTATATATTTTTGTCCGTTTTCTTACGTTTTCGTTCGTTTTAATACGTTTCCATCCGCTTTCTTTCGTTTTTGTCCATTTTTCATACGTTTTCGTCCGCTTTTAGACGTGTTTTTACGCTTTCATACATTTTTGTCGGTTTCATACATATTCATTCATTTTCGTACATTTTCATTCGTTTTCGTCCTATTTTTCATACGTTTTCTTCCTTTTTCATAAGTGATTTTACGCTTTCATATGTTTTCGTCCGTTTATATACGTTTTCTTCCATTTTCAAATGTTTTCGTTTGTTTCTATACGTTTTTGTACGTTTTCATACATATTCGCCCGTTTTCTTACGTTTTCGTCTATTTTTTTATGTTTCTGAATATGACAAGTGATATTCAGAATATCACTTGTGTGATTTTCTTATGTTTTCGTCCGTTTTCTTACGTTTTCGTCCATTTTCTTACATTTTTTAATATCACAAGTGATTTCTGAATATCGCAAGTGATATTCAGTGATATCCCGACTATCACTTGTGATACTCTGAGTATCACCTATGATACATACTCTGAGTATCACCTGTGATACTCTGAGTATCACCTGTGATACTCTGAGTATCACCTGTGATAATCTGAGTATCACCTGTGATACTCCGAGTATCACTTGTGATCTTCTTATGTTTTCGTCTGTTTTCATACGTATTCATCCACTTTTTTACGTTTTTGTTTCTTTTCAAACGTTTTCGTTTGTTTTCGTCCGTTTTCAAATGTTTTCATTCGTTTTTATATGTTTTCATACGTTTTTGTACGTTTTCATACGTATTCACCCATTTTCTTACGTTTTCTTATGTTTTTGAATATGACAATTGATATTCAGAATATCACTTGTGATTTTCTTAGGTTTTTGTCCGTTTTCATACGTACTCATCAATTTTCTTACATTTTCGTCCATTTTCTTACATTTTTGAATATCACAAGTGATTTCTGAATATCACAGGTGATATTCAGTGATATCTAGAATATCACTTGTGATATTCTGTGTATCACTTGTGATATTCCGAGTGCCACTTGTGATATTCTGAGTATCACTTGTGATTTTCTTATATTTTCATCCGTTTGCATACGTATTCGTCCGTTTTCATACGTATTAGTCCATTTTTTATGTTTCAATCCGTTTTCTTACGTTTTCGTCCGTTTATATATTGTTTCTAAATATCACAATTGATGTTCAGAATATTACTTGGGATTTTCTGAATATCAATTATGATATTCTAAGTATCACTTGTGATTTTCTGGATATCTATCACTTGTGAATTTCTGAATATCACTTGTGATTTTCATGTTACAAAAGATTTGTCGAAAATCACTTTTCATATTTAGAAAATCACTTATGACATTCAGAATATCACAAGTGATATTCTAGATATCACTGAATGTCGCCTGTGATATTCAGAAATGTCGCCTGTGATATTCAAATATCACTTGTGATATTCAAAAATGTAAGAAAATGGACGAAAACGTAAGAAAACGGACGAGTACGTGTGAAAATGGACAAAAACATAAGAAAATCACAAGTGACATTCTGAATATCACTTGTCATATTCAGAAACATAAGAAAACGGACGAAAACGTAAGAAAACGGGCGAATACGTATGAAAACGTACAAAAACGTATGAAAACGTATAAAAATGAAATAAAACATTTGAAAACGGATGAAAATGTATGTCAACGGACAAAAACAGACGAAAACGTTTGGAAAGAAATGAAACGTAAAAAATGGGTTAATACGTATGAAAACAGACGAAAACATAAGAAAATCACAAGTGATACTCAGAGTATCACAGATGATACTCAGAGTATGATACTCAGAGTATCACAAGTGATACTCAGGATATCACAAGTGATACTCAGGATATCACTGAATATGAAATCACTTATGATATTAAAAAATGTAAGAAAATGGACGAAAACGTAAGAAAACGGACGAGTACGTATGAAAACGGACAAAAACATAAGAAAATCACAAGTGATATTCTGAATATCACTTGTCATATTCAGAAACATTTAAAAAATTACAATTGATACTCAGAATATCACAAGTGATAGATATCCAGTGATATCTAAAATATAACTTGTGATATTCAGTGATATCTAGAATATAACTTGTGATATTCAGAATATCACTTGTGATATTTAGAAAATCACAAGTGATATTCAGTGATATCTAGAATATAACTTGTGATATTCAGAATATCATATGTGATATTTAGAAACATATGAAAATGTCTGAAAATGGCAAAAAAATGTAAAAACGGAAAAAAACGAATGGAAATGTATGAAAGCGGAAGAAAATGTATGAAAGTGTAAAAACATGTATGAAAAGGACAAAAACGTTTGAAAACTGGACGAAAACCGGACGAAAACGTATGAAAACGAACGAAAAAGNAAGACAAAGACAATGGAGCAAAAAAACATGGACTTAGGTTTCTCCATTTAATCTTAGGTTAATCTCTACCACTAGATCAAACTAGATGGATGGTGGAGATTTGTCCCTTGGTATGCACCAAAATTAGAGTATGCAAAATAAAGTGCCTCAATATTATTTGTGTTTTTTATATACTAATACAAAGTTAAAATTTGTGTAAAGAATTAATTGTTTTATTGTAGGATGTTGCTGTTAAGGTGTTGATAGCCCAAGACCTTCATATAATCAAATGAGGGAGATTCTGAGAGAGGTAATCCTAATCTTTGAGCAAGTTAATTTAATTACTTTTTATTTTGGTTTGTATGTTTTTGACAGATTAATCAAGGCCACATATTATCGATTTGGCTTTTGAAAGTGGTTGTCTGATATGGAGTATTTGATTGGTTTGTACTTTTTTATTAATTATGATTTGTTGTTCTTTTATTGTGTAATCAACCAAATTCAATTTCATGTATTTGCAGCTTCATCATCATCATCATCATCATCATCATCCTCATATAACTAGGTTTGTAAATTTTTGATCTACCTTACACATGACATATTGCGAAGCTGCTAATATAAGTTTGTGGCAACTTTATTTAAGCAAATGTATTAGGTTAATTACTTAATCAGCACAGGTACGTAGTGATCAACGTTGGAAGATTTGCCATTCAATATCTATTCAAGTTCATGGGTTACACGATTATTGGGATTGCTGATAAGGTACACCATATCTATTCAAGTTCATGGATTACACGAGTTTTGGGATTGCTTATAAGGTACACCTCTTTGCATAATCTTATTTTTTTTCATTATATTAGCCTTGAAATATTCATATGTGTAGGGTTCATGGAATATTAATCTACTGGAAGAGCAAAATTACGTCCAGGTGTCTTAACTATTTTTTATGTGGCCGATGGGCCTGCGGAAGATCTCTATGGCATGTTTATTGATCATTTAATAGTTTAATCATTTTTCACAGAAGCAAGCTGGACATCTAACTGGACATCTAACTGATAACAAACTGTTGGATCACACATGTTCGAGGCTTTGGTGATAATAATGCTAATATTATGACTTCCTCAACTCTATTTCTTTTTTCACTTCCGATTATGACTATTGGGTTCCTGGGCAGGCCTGTGTATGGATAGAATGGTTGCATAAATTGACGGTTACATGCGAGTGGTTACATTTAACTTTTTCTTAAGCTAACGCATCTTTAATTATAGCCTTTTTTTTCTCTGTTTTAATAGTGCGGCTGCTTTCAAATACGTTCTGCTGATCCAGTTAGAGCTGTTATTGTTATAGGTGCTAAACGACGAAGAGTGACAGCCCGTGCATGGCCACTTACACGAGTTAAGACGACTGTTCATTTGTGACCTTCTATGGATAACAGGTTGCAGAGGCTTCAACTTACTGCTATGCCCTTTTAAAAATAACATTCAATTCAGAAGATCTTATACTAACCCGATGATATTATTTGTTGTTATAGGCCCGAATAGAGGACAGACAGCAACCTGTTCCAGCGCAGAGCAAAATAACAACCTGAGTCGTTCAATCACAAATGGGTATGCAAATGCCAATTGTTAACATGTTTTGGCAGAGATATATATATATATATATATATATATATATATATATATATATAATATATATATATATATATATATATATATATATATATATATATATATATATATATATATATATATATATATATATATCTATATATATTCACCACTATATTTAACATGTTTTGGCAGATATATATTTATTCGCCACTATATTTTCATGCAAGTTCCAATGCCAGGGGTATGAATAAACTGAAATATGCAGTGGAGAATGCGCCCTACCCATTTCGTGTTTCAAATAAATTGAGAATACATGAACCAAATTCTGCCAATACGAGGACTGATCACCATGGTAATCAATCAATATCAAATTCTTTACAAGTTGATAAGCAAAAACGAAAGGTGGTTGATATTGATAAAGCTGTTGTCGATGATTTGCCCTCTTCTATTGCCGTTGGCAGTTTGGTTATGTTGCATTTTCCCTCTTCTGATGTATGTCTTTTTAGTAAAATATGCTCCGTCAAGTCAAAATGTGTATCAACATTCAATAGTTGATAGTGAGTTAACGCATTTGCGAGCCAAATAGTCTTGGGTCTTGGGAGAGGTAGTAAGTATATAAGAACTATTGATTAGATATTATTTATATTCAAAACTTGATTGTTTTGGATGTAACCAAGAGTATAGGATGTTACTACGAGTTATGACTATTGGGTTCATGGGCAGGCCTATGTATGGATATATAGAATGGTTGCATAAACTCGACGGTTACAGGCGAGTGGTTACATATAACTTTTTCTCAAGCTAACGCATCTTTACCTATAACTTTTTTTCTCTATTTTAATAGTGCGGCTGCTTTCAAATACGTTCTACTGATCCAGTTAAGCTGTTATTGTTATAGGTGCTAAACGACAAAGAGTGACATATGTTTTTATGCTACATTGTTAACTACATCTGTTTTTTATTGCAGAACTGTGTGATCAATTCCTTCCATCGCCGTTCAGGAAATACATGCTATATGCTTTATTAGATGGAGAATAATCATTGGTGCAGTTGAACTCTTTTTATGCCATGAGAATATATGATCAAATGACCATCTGCAAGAGAGGAAGTATGTTTCCGAGCTTTCTTTTCTTGGTGACTTTTACTTTTGATTTCAAAGTCAGTTATCTAATATTGCTTATTTTTCTTTACGTGGTTGCAGCAAGCTGAGACAATTAAAAAGAACCCGGAGAAAAAGGAAAAGAAATTAAACTGCTTGATTTGGCCGAGAAACTGACTGCAAAAGAAAGAGTGAGTTTGTACTTAAGTGTCTGTGCACGTATTTGCTAATTAGTTCAGGCCCAAACAAGCTGTTTAACACGCAAATACTTCTTTGCATGGTTTATAAAAAGTTTATACATGATTATTCCTTCAATTCTGCTTACAAAATCAATATTATTATAGTAACACTTCAAGATATCTACAAACTATGGTATGAGATAGGCTCGATGAGGGAATTTATTCTTCTGATCAAAGAGAAAGATGATAATAACATGCTTCATTTAGTTGGGATGACCCAACCCGATTGACCTATTTCTACCCGTACTAAATTTGATTGACCTATTACAGGCGCTTGCACCAGCAGTACCTCCTCAACTCCATTAAGTGTTTCTGAATGCCAGTGTTATTGCATAGAGGGAGCAAGGATTCTGAATTCTCAATCACCTTTCAGCGATTCTACACCAATATCAAATTACCAATCTGAAGCTTTGTTTCTACGTGCGGTATAACTCTCTCTTGACTTATCATTTTGTTTTAATATAAAGAATGGAAAGTTGTATTTAACATTTTCTTTGTAAAAAGAATGCATGTCAATGAACACATGTGTCTACTGTCATCATCACCACATATGTGTTCATTATTATATGACTTTGGATTGAATTGAATTCTCATATTATAAAAGCACGCTTTCTATTGTAATATTGAAGTTTTTAGTGGTACATGATAGATATTTGCTGGGTTAATTTGTTTGGATACTCGAATCATGAGTTTGTATTGGAAATTTGTGGACTTTTGTCTTTCAACCATAATCAACTTAAAAACTGACTTTGTTAAGCCTTGATATTTTACCCGCTTTTGTGTTCAGTGGTGATTGGGTGATTAATTATTATGATCTACGTTTTTTATTTTATATCAGGTCAGTTTAATGTTAATAATTGGCAACGTTGAAACTGTAATCGTGGTTTGAAGACTGCTGATAAGTAGGTAAATAGAGCAGCAAGCAGTTAGATATAACCGAATTTCATCCTCAGCTTGATGCGTTGGGTTTGAAAGTAATACAAGTGGCTGCAACGGGAAATTGCTTTCTCAAGTTTGTGCGCGTGGGCCAATTTGATGGTGTTGAGGACAAGCATTGGGAGAATCAGCAAAGGGGTGCTGCAGTATATCATATGGTAATATTAGGATATAGTACGTTTCCTATGTTTTGTGCATTTATGATTACAAAGAAATACTCAGATTATGTGCAGTGTATATTAGCTGTTACATAGTTGCACATTGACAGTAACTACCATTGTGGTTCATTAGGATATAGTATGTTTCCTATGTTATATGTTTTCTGAATTTTATATCTACTTTCTACAGTAACATTGTGGTTCAAACAAAGCAAGTTGCTTGCATCCATGTCTTTTTACTTCTTAATGCAAAGCAAGTTTCTCGCAGTCATGTTTAGGTGTCTGGAGAGGTTTTTCATGTTCCTGTAAGTATTTCACTCACGATATCTTTACCCTTTTGTATAGAGTCCCACAAGTTTTGTTGGAAATGCCTCATTAGAGCACAAACCATGAGCAATTTCCAAGTGTTAGCTCCTCTTATTATAAGCGCATCCACTTGAGGTACAAACCCTAATATAGTTTTGATATATTTTGCTGAAGATGAGACTGTGTCATAGGAACATATATGGTCTTTGATTTCTCATAATGAACCTTCTGCTGTAGCGATGGTATTGTTATTTACTCACCTCCCTTACTTTTAGTTTTTATGTTGTAATAACTTGTTTAATGATTTATCGTTCCATATCTATTGTTATTGGAAGGGTTACTCGCCCGGCTCAAGATGCAGTTTAAGCTAACAACTAATAAATTTAGAATTGCAACATGATATTTTGATGTTTGATGTGATAATGTAAACCCTGAGTCAAAAATTCACCCTCCTTGAAAACCTCATCCGTTTAATAAGTTGTTAATAACCATGTACTATAATGTCAAATTGTTTTTGTGAAACATTGAAGTGGAAGATTCATTAACCAAAACAACTGAAAGCTACCAGATCTCTGTAAAAAGCTTTAATTTTTCCTCTGCCAATGCTACATTCCGCTTAAGGATTGTATTGGCAACTGAGAATGTCAAACATGTAAAAAGTTGAAAACAGTAACTACGTGTATGCACGGGATTATAACTTCAGGTTCATGTGTTTACTTAGGATATAATTTCTCTAAATGATGTGACACTGTATGTTTCTTCTTTTGCAACAAAGATCATGCTTTGAGAAACATATTTATATTTCCCCTGTTGTGTTTCATAATAATTGCACCCGTAACCGCGGAATAATGTGTTTTGCTACGAAATTGTATTTAGAAGGCGATGAAGATCTGTTATAGAAGTGGTGTAATACTTACCCCTTACCTTTGCCCCTCTGACCTGGATGAGAAGTGATACAAGCATACATCCGATCTGAATTGAATTGTTCTTACACATGGGCATTAAGTTTGTGGCTAAGCTTATAGCAAACTCTGTTCTGACTTGCGCTTCGGTTACTGATTAAGGATACCAAAGTAATTTTGTTGCTGACCCATTTCTTCATGCCAAGGTAATTACTTTTTCTTATATTTCCTTTTTACAGATTCGCGATGAATGCTCATTTTGCTTAACGTACTATGCTATTTGTTGGTACCGACTCATCTTGAAACATATGGTGCTTATACAAAATTGGAATTCCTAAAAGCGCGTTTGGATATGTGTTTGTAAACTACTGAAGTTTAAACTCATTCTATGTTAATGCAGCAATGTATTTTAAGTGTGTGGCTAAAAAGTGATTGCGTTTTTGTATAACTGATGATTTTGAATCCAGATAAATGGATGAATGGATCTGAATAGGGTAGTCGAGTTGTAAAAATGGTGGTGACTTACATTGTTATGGATATTGATTGTGTATTTAGTACACTTAGGATTAATTCGGTGAGTCGTTTTAGAAGGGTTTTATTCTATGCAACGACATTGTATATCGGGTTATAAACTGAATCATTTAGTAGTAAATATTTTGCCATTTTGACAACTAAGGGACTTTAAATCAAGTAGGAGTGACTCATAGGTTGTAATAAGTTACCAATGGAAGTTAACATTTGTTGGTGTTGAATGAAGTTTTGATATTGATTTATTAGCATCAATTTATGTGTACGTGATAACGCTCAAAGTTAACATGTTTTTAGAAGCGTTATTGTTGGTTTTTCGTATGGAAATTGGTCATATTTGTATACATTTGTTACTTAATCATGGAAAAGTGTTTATACATGCAAATATAGCCAAAAGCAGTGAAAAGATGCTTAAAAGTGAAGAAATGAAGTGATCATGCTTGTTGGGGAAAGATTCGAATGGAAGAGAATGATGAAATTAACGCATGGACAAAGGATTTGATATAGACGAGCTTTCTATGCATATTTACCAAAGAAATATCAAGTTCTAATGTACCAAGACATGCCACGAAGAAAGGAAACACATGCGAAAAGAATCGGCGAAGAAAAGTCAAAGAAACAACATAGTAGAGGCATCCAGCCGATCGGCTGCAACCCGCAACCAGATCGGCTGGATTTTGACCAAAAGACTCCAACCGATCGGTTGGACTTTCAGCCGATCGGTTGGGGAACTGCTGCTGTTACAAATTCGCATTTAAAGGTGTATTTACTCTCCATAATCATTGGTGGCTGATCATTTCTGGTTATTAACTATCATGGGACGTTTTTACTTGGAGGAGAAGAGTTATGAGGCTATATAATGAGTACTTAGCCTCTAGATTACATGTACCATCTTTTATCAATATTATTGTTACACTAAAGTGTTACTAGTTCATTTTCTAAGGTTACTAAGTGTGAAAAACGTCAAAAAGAGTTGAGTAAAGTCTCAATCTTTGGTTCGAGTTGGGAATTGTTCACTAGTGTGGTGAATAGTTTATCTAGAGTGTGGTTGCTATAGTTCCACGTGATTCTTGTCATTGTAATTCTCAA
>LBNU01006642.1:23493-40777 GCA_014162995.1 Artemisia annua | reverse complement strand
TATCACTTGTGATTTTCATGTTACAAAACATTTGTTGAAAATTACTTGTCAAATTCAGAAAATCACTTATGATATTCAGAATATCACTTGTGATACTTTGAATATCACAGAATATTACTTATAATATCCAGAATATCATTTGTGGTACTCATACTATCAATTGTGATATTCTGCATATCACAGAAAATCACTTGTGATATTCAGAATATCACTTGTGATATTCAGAATATCACTTGTGATATTCTGAATATCACAGAATATCACTTGTGATATTATAAATAAAACTTGTGATATTTAGAATATCACTTGTGGTATTCAGAATATAATTTGTGATGTTCAAAATATCACTTGTGATATTTAGAAACAAGTGATATTCAGAAAAACACAAGTGATATTTTGAATATCAATTGTGATATTCAGAAACGTTTTCGTTCGTTTTCATCCATTTTCATACGTATTAGTCCATTTTTTACGTTTTCGTCCGTTTTTTTACGTTTCTCAATATCACAATTGATACTTAGAATATCACTTGTGTTTTTCTGAATATCAATGGTGATACTCTAAATATCACTTGTGATTTTCTGAATATCTATCACTTGTGATTTTTTTAAATATCACATGTGATTTTCATGTTACAAAACATTTGTTGAAAATTACTTGTCAAATTCAAAAATCACTTATGATATTAAGAATATCAATTGTAATACTTTGAATATCACAGAATATTACTTATAATATCCAAAATATCATTTGTGGTACTCATACTATCACTTGTGATATGTAGGATATCACAAGTGATATCCAGAATATCACTTGTGATATCCAGAATATCACTTGTGATATTCTGAATATAATTTATGATATAAAGAATATCCCTTGTGATATTTAGAAACATATGAAAACGTCTGAAAATTGCCAAAAACATTTAAAAATGGATGAAAACGAATTAAAAAAACAGATGAAATGTAAGAAAACGAACGAAAACGGAAGAAACCGTATGAAAGTGTAAAAACATGTATAAAAAGGACAAAACGTTTGAAAAATGGACGAAAACGAAAGAAAACGGATGAAAACATATGAAAACGAACGAAAACATAAGAAAATGGACGAATATGTATGAAAACAGATGAAAACGTATGAAAGCGTAAAAACACGTCTGAAAACGGATGAAGACGTATGAAAAGTGGACGAAAACGAAAGAAAAGAGACGAAAATGTATTAAAACGAATGAAAACGTATGAAAACGGACAAAAACGTATGAAAACGGACTAAAATGTAAGAAAACATATGAAAACGTATGATAACAGACGTTAACGGCTGAAAACGTAAGAAAGCGGATGAAAACGTAAGAAAACAGGCGAAAACGTATAAAAACGGGCGAAAATATATGAAAACGGGCGAAAACGTACGAAAACATACAAAAACGTATGAAAACGGACGAAAACGTATGAAAACTGATGCAAATATATGAAAGCGAAAAAAACGTTATTAGGAAGAAAAAAAAACGTGAATTAGAACAAAAAAAGAAAAAAATAAAATTAAAAAAGAAAATAAAAGCGTGAAAAAAACAAAAACAAAAAAGAAACAAAAAAAACAAAAAGAAAACTAAAAAAGCTATAAAGCGTGAAAAAAAAAAGACACGAACAAAAAAATGAAAGAAAGAAAGAAAAAAATGAATAATAAAAAAGACAAAAAGATAAAGAAAAAGGAAAAAAAAACATGGACTTATGTTTCCCATTTAATCTTAGGTTAATCCCCCCATTAGATCAAATTAGATGGATGGTGGGGATTTGTCCCTTAGTATGCACAAAAATAAGAGTATACATTTGAATTTTCCTTCTTGAGGAGGATTATATTATGTTTGTTGTTGGATTTTTTTGCACTAAATATAAAGAAAATATAAAGATGCTTCAATTTAAAAGGTTATGTTTCAGGTCTTTAAAAGACGAAACCGGACTACTACCATTTCTTTTATTCTTGAAGAAGTTGGCAAATGACCATTACTAGTACGTAGTGGAGGAAATAATCAGCAAGGTTATTCCATGTTTTTAGTTTAGGGTATGCTTGGCAAAAGTAATTATTTCTAGAGCTGAAGATGGTGTTGGAGATGAATATTATAAAACGATATTATTTTTATAAGCTATATGAAGTAACATTTGGTTTTAAAAGATTATGGAAGGTTTTTTTTTTTTTTTTTTTTTTATAAGTGATGTCTGTCAAAGAAAATTTATTTTTTAAGTAGTTATTTTTTGAAAAAATAAGCGTTATCTCTCAACAATTTTGTATGCCACATACCCTTAGAGCACAAGGAGTAATAACGAGGCAACGCCGTTTTGGCCGATGTGGAGCTTTTTCAACGCCGTTTTGTTGTTAAGACCAATTCCACGGGGTGTGCGTTAGACTTGCGTTTCCATTTATTTTAACGTGATAACTCGCGTTGTGGCATTTACATGTGATTTTCAAAACAGGCCCTTGTATTAAATTTGTTACCGTTTGGAGTGTTAATGGCCAACGGCTAGGGTTTTTTTTTTTTTTTTTTAGTAGAGAGAGAAAGAGAGAGGGAAAAAAAACTAGTTGAAGTTACCGTTTAACGGTTAGTTTTATCTAAATAAAATAAATAGTGCACTCTTATAAATTTGGTTTTAACATTTGGTTTTAAAAACTATATGAAGTAACATTTGGTTTTAAAGATTATGGAAGTTTTTTTTTTCTTGTTTTTTTTAATCTTTTATAAGTTATGTCTGTCAAAGAAAAATTATTTTTTAAGTAGTTAGTTTTTGAAAAAATAAGCGTTATCTCTCAACAATTTTGTATGCCACATACCCATACAACACAATGAGTAATAACGGGGCAACGCCGTTTTGGCCGATGTGGAGCTTTTTCAACGCCGTTTTGGCGTTAAGACCAATTCCACGGGGTGTGCGTTAGACTTGCGTTTCCATTTATTTTAACGTGCTAACTCGCGTTGTGGCATTTACATGTGATTTTCAAAACAAGCCCTTGTATTAAATTTGTTACCGTTTGGAGTGTTAATGGCCAACGGCTAGGGTTTTTTTTTAGTAGAGAGAGAGAGAGAGAGAAACTAGATGAAGTTACCGTTTAACGGTTAGTTTTATCTAAATAAAATAAATACACTCTTATAAATACTCACATATACATACAACATATACTCACCGACGACAACCAAAAAAAAAATCAAATCCTAACCAAAAACCAAAAACAATGTTAGGACGTGACGATAAGTTTTTTGAAGTTAATGGGTTTTGGAAACGTTGTCCCTAACCCAAACATCGGATATTTTTCAAATCCTAACCCACTTAATTTGACACCCGAACAACAACAACAATTTATGTTAATGTGACAACAAAATTTCGCACAAACCCAAACCGAGCAACAAACACCGCCAACACCACAAACCCAATCCTCACAAGCGGCGTCTGTGGACCCCGAAGCTACGTCTCCACGAAAACATAAATGTGGAGGTAAACGTATGTCAAAAAAAGCCAAAGAACCCCAAGTGTATGATGAAAAAAATCCCGATGTGAGCGGTACTACGTTACGTTGGACAATAGAAGAGGAAGTTTTACTTGCTGTGTGTTACGTGGCCATTTCCGAGAATAAGCATGTTGGAGCTTCTCAAAAGGCCACCACGTTTTAGTATCAGGTTATGAACAAGTTCAACCGGAATGTTCAAGTTCGTAACAAAGATATGCTTTCAAGCAAGTGGCATACGTTGAACGCAAATTGCCAAAAGTTCGAAGCGGCTTACAAACGTGCTAAACGTTTGACAATAAGTGGTGAAAGTGAAGTGGATGATATGAGGCATGCTAGACAAATGTATCGTGACGAGCATAAAGGTGTTTCGTTTGGTCAAGAGGAGGCGTGGTTGATTTTGAGGGCATGTCCAAAATGGGACGCGTCAGAACCGATTGACTTAACCGGAGACGTCCCCGGTCAAAGCAACCAAGAGCTATTCGGTGATGATGCACGACCACGTCCGGCTGGGAAACCACGCACCGGAAAAAAAAACAAAAGTCCAATACCTCGACTAGCACCGGGGGAAGTGCGGCAAGCAATTTGGAATCTATGTCAACCGAGCTTCGACTTAGACGGGAAGTGGCCCAAATGGCTTACGACGCGGCTAGAGTGAAAGACGAGACGACTACACGTTTGAAAGAATTTAAATTTCTCGGTATGAAAAATGAGTGACATAGATCCGGGCGCGGCGTATTAAATCGAAATGGAAAAACAGAGAATCAAAGAAAAAAATAAGTTGCCAAACATACCCTTAGTATTGTCCCATGCATGCATGATTTCAGTTCCTAGAGTAGAAAAGTAGTGGGTCACGTAAGGTAGTTATGCTTATTTGTTAATTGAATATTTTGTCCCTATTTATACGTAATGTTTGTGTTGAGTAAAGAGGAAGAATTGTTGCTCTGAGTCTTGCCCGCTCAAAGGGCCAAAGTGTTTATAATTGTGCATTTACTAAATTGGCTGACTAACACATTAAAACTCATAATGATTAAAATTTTACAAAAAAACTAACAAATATAAAAGGGTGTAAATCAAAACAATTTAGTATAGAGAATTTAATGATGTAAAATGTACTGTAGATAATAGAAAACTCAGATAGAAAGGTTAGACTAAGACATTAGGAAGAGATTACAAGATTTTAAATTATTAAGAAAATTAAGCAAAAGAAATGAAAAAAATAGAATAAAAAGAAGAAAGGTGCGCGCCGGTTATATTATTTTTTAATTGAAAAGCATAATGTGAGAACACTAACAAAATAGAAGCATACACTTTTCTATGTTTTAAAAAAGCAAGCATAGATAAGGAATTTTCTCCAAATTATATTGTCAAGAGCTTCCGGTCTTTTTCTCCAAGCATCTTGACCATTTCACGATGATCTTTAACAGTCTGTAATGTAAAAAATGGTACCCGCTGATCGATGAAATGTTTGTTTGGATAGGTGATGAATGAAGTTTCCAATGTGATATAGTGGCGACGTGGCTGAGATCACAAGCAAATTTCAAAATGAACCTTTGATTAGTATTAGACACGAGTAACTAATGAGAAGAAAAATTTTCAACTGTTTGAACCAAATTTAACCAAAACAAAGATGCCAAAAGAAACCGTATATCAAAACAGTACCTGTTAGTCACATTTTATAGCTGCATATAGGTAACGAACAAAGAGCAAAGAGGCACGGAAACCGACACTTCCAAGTACTAGAAATATTCCATAGCAGACACAAGCCATATATCCAAAGAAAAATGAGGTTTGCATAAAACCAGTCATATCTGATCTGCAGAAATAAAAATAGATGCAATAACCATATATATAAACTCCAGTAGAACCGCCACAGAAAAACGACCTGTGTCAAAATAGACGACTCTTCTTAAGCTTTTATCATATATGCTTTATAACAAGAGGTTTTAGAGGTCATAATCGTATATAGTAAATTACGCACCTCCACCACCATTGATGATCTTCAGCAGCAAGCTGGAAGTATGTCAGCGCTACTGTCACTAAAGCAGTTATGATCAAAAGCAAAATGAAGACCACAGACATTATAGTATAAAGTGCGTAAACCGGATGGCCCCAAACAGTTGCAAGTATATAGTACAGCTGAACATAAACGACAGTATAAGGCAAAATTCCTGCTAAAGCCATTTGAGGGAGAAGGCCTCTATACCAACGTAAACGAAGAACCTCTTTAGGACATTTGCTAGTTCTGCAAGCAGCTTGAAAATCAGATGCTTTGTTTTTCCCAATAAACCCTCCTAAAAGAAGCAATGGTAATGCTACAAATATCCATAGAAGAGATAATATGATTATTGCTCCCAATGGCAATGCAGCAGTTGTTCCATAAAAGTTAGCAACGCTATTTAGTAAAGCGAATGTAAGAACTAGAGGCACGGAATATAATCCTCCTGTCAGCAATAGGTTCTTCATCTGTTAACCAAAAAACAAGCTTGTTACAAAGTTATATGGTTTTGGCATTGTCCCATTTATAGTCATTGTACTATTTTTCGTACATATGAGTTATTGAAAGATTTCGCCGTGTCCCTTTTGGGTCATTTTGTAAGCCAAAATCTTAGTAATTGCATTTAAGTGTTCACAAATTTTTATGCATATAAATTTTTTATACCAAAACTTAACACTAACTCAGATATCTTGAATGACTCGCATATAGAAAACAGTTCAATGACTAAAACAGAAAAAATGAAAAAGTATGTTGGACTGTTGGTATATTATGCTATAGACCTAAATTATATAGGGGTTTTTGCATATATATCTACATACCCAGGTGGTTCCTTCGAGCTGAGAATAGAAAGAAACAGATGTATATCCTGAGACTATAGATGTAACTGCATATGCAATGACAAGTGCATTCCAGAATACTCCTCGGACGTAGGGCTGAAAATAACCCATGAGGCCCGTAACAAGAATTGATACGATGCTGCGTAAATCATGAAATGAATGTTAACCAAATTTGAGATGTAAAAGAGATACAAGTATCTAAAATGACTTTCATATTGTTCGGAAATACTAACAGTAGAAGCAAGTGGGTCCCGGAACCAAGAGATGCAGTAAATAAGGACTTATGTTTTGGGAATCTAAACACATCACCATGGATGTTCTTCCATCCTGTTTCTTCTTGATTATCGGCCGCTTGATCCTTTTCAACATCATGTGAATTCCTTTAATATTCCATGCATTAGAAAGAAAATCAATGAAAGACCCAAATGAGATGAATAGAAAGAGCTAAAAAATAACAGGATTCATACATGGAAATGTCTTTGTGAAGGACTAGCACATAGAGTGTCACTAAGCAAATGATCAGAATGAAGATTGCTACACTTGAATAAGTAATCGAGTGATGGTGTCTAGATATATCGTGAGGTAAAAAAGAACCAGAGTACTTTTCCATACTTTTCCATTCTCTCATCAAAAGAGTTTTGTACTGCAAACCACTTAACGGAGTATGTGAAATTAACACTAACTTCCTTGTCCTCTGTTAAATCTACAAAGGAATCATAGACTGCTCTACAACGGACTTCTATAACACGATCCTTATTGTAAAAAACGTTAAAATCATAATGCTTGAACAGGATATATTTTTTTATGATTCTTTCATCTGGATAATCCCTTTGAGTATATCCAATGAATCCCCAAATTGGTAAATCGTCATAATACATTTGCATATAGTAATCCTCTTTTATCACTTTTTTGAACTGAGAAACATCATTTTTGCTCAACTTCTTACTGCATAATACTTCAGAATCTTTATCCACAAGGAATTCAAGCTTATAAGGAGCTGAAACAAGACGATCTCCATTCAACATCTCACCAAGATTAAGCTTCTTCTCAATCACTGTATCTGTTATCTCATAAACAATATAAATGACATAAAAAAGTTAGAACGAAAGAAAGAGCCAGTAACTCAAAAAAGAAATAAGTACCTGGCGAGCAAAATGGAAAATCATAATATGCATATGTTTCCCTAAAAACAAGTTAATCAGTATAAGAGGAAATAATATTTAAAAAACAACGACAAGAAAGCACCTTCGTTAAATAGAGGGATAATTAGTCCAAAATGCATATAACTAGTCATAAAATTCTTTTTTACGCGCATTAATAAAAATTATCTCCTATCAATCATGTGTACTAAGTGGCTCTATTATACCCCAAACTACCTAATCTATCTATTGTGTGTACTAAATTACTCGTGCCATGCCATGTTAGCAATAGTACAGACAATAGGAAGATTAGGTAGTTGATGTATTTAATAGGGGAAAAAAAATAGAATAATACACGCTAAAGAATTTCGTAGCTACATTTTGAACTGACTATCCCTTAGATATATACATGTAACTTTACGTAGTAGATATTTGGAGAAAATATGTGATTTGACTAACCGTGGATTAGCGAACAGACCAACTGTATTGGCATAAAAGGGGACTATATCTCCTTTATTGTAGCGATGGTTAGAGGCAACTGACTCAACTTGCCTTCCGATGTAGATTAACAAAAGAGTGGCAAATAGAATTTTTGGTAACCCAGCCATCCTATAAATCTGTGAAACATAAGGGAGAGATTCTAAATTACCATTTCACCCATTGATGCACTCGTGATTTTTCACTAAGAAATAAACACGAGTGGGGATCTAAACTGAAGGCATTTCGGCTTATCCTGAATAAGTTTCAACTGCTTTAGCTGCCTAGTAAAGCTATATTGAAACCTAACTAATCGAGTGCTAAAACATAGATACAAGACATCTATCTAATGAGCACTTTAATACGCCCCCAAGTTCTGAATTATTATATATGGATATAGTCTCATTAGTCCGGATGTCCTAAATTGATAGTATTGAAACTAATACTATCGATATCCCAATATAAAAACCATACAATAATATTAATGCTGTTAAACTAAATGGTCTTAAAACTAGCAGTACTGTGTGATCTATCATCAATCAAAAGGTTGTGTGTTCAAGTCTCAGTTGACACATATGTGGTGTTTTTAGGTGTATGTAGTAGTTGCAAGAGTGTTTGAAAGTTGTTTCGAATTGCTTATTTTGGGGCAAAATAACCAGTCTCTCTCTCATAACCAGGTTAGGACATGCTTATGACAAAATGCTTATTTGAGATGGAGCTGCCATCATATATTCATATCTAAACAGAACCGTTATAAATGGATTAGATTGATAAATCCTATAAAAAAAATATGGCATTTATAAGTGCTTATCTAAAAAAAAAAAATAAAAACAATTAAAAAAAAAAAAAAAAAAAAAAAACCCTAGCATAAGCAACTGAATGAAACACAAACCAACGACTTATGATGAGATAAATCTGAAAACAAATAATGATGAGTGATGGAGAAATAGATTACCTATTTTCAATGTTTTTGTAGTGAGGGTAATGATGTTTGTGTTAGCCTGTATTGTATTATTGTAACGGCATATCTAATATACAGCTAACAGTTTGATTATTGGAATGAAAAATGGTTTGTTTAGTGAATGAAACTTATCTTTTTTTATATATACAGAATTCGCAGCTAGTCAAAACTCTTTTTACTAGTATTGAATGTTTTGTATACAAAATGAAAAATAAATTGTATGACTTTATTTATGAAAAAAAAAAATGGAGTAGCTAGCTAACTTTGCGGTACATCGTACATGACCAGCAACATATTTCTTGTCTTACTACAAAATCTGTTATTAAATGTTTGTTTGGCGAATGAAATAGAGACAAATGTATTATTCTATTCAACTCCTACAGCAAAAATCGAGGAAGATCAACGTGCACCAAAAGTCAAAGTCAACTCCTTGCACCAAACACATGTCTTCTTCATACACTAATCTGTTCATTAGCAACCAATAGAATCTTCATTTTCCATACAATGTTGCTTGGTTCCAGTTTTTTTGTTCCGACCATCATGACCATGTACGTGGTAGAGTCAAAGCTGAAATGTTAACAACGTAACATATTTTTAACATGGCCATGCCCTTATGATTAGTATGAAACACGGGTAATTAATGGTAAGAAAAGCAAATGCATATTAAAACATACCTGTTAGTCACATTTGATAGCTGCGTAGAGGTAGCGAACAAAGAGCAATGAGGCACGGAAACCCACACTTCCAAGTATGAGAAATATGCCATAGCAGATACATGCCATATATCCCAAGAAAAATGAGCTTTGCATGAAACCAGTCATATCTGTTCTGCAGAAATAATAGTAGATGCCGTAACCATATATATACAATCCAGTAGAGCCACCACAGAAAAATGACCTGTGTTAAAATAGACAACTCTCGTTTAGTTTTTAATACTTTACGACAAAATGTATTCAAGGCCATAATAGTATATAGTAAATAACGTACCTCCACCACCATTGATGATCTTCAGCAGCAAGCTGGAAATATGTCAGTGCTACTGACACCAAAGCAGTTGTGATCAAAAGGAAGATGAAGACCACAAACATAATATTATAAAGTGTGTAAACCCGATGGCCCCAAACAGTTGCAAATATATAGTAAAGCTGAACATAAACGACACTAAAAGGCAAAATTCCTGCTAAAGCCATTTGAGGGAGAAGGCCTCTGTACCAACGTAACCGAGGAATCTCTTTTGGACATTTGCTAGTTCTGCATGGAGCATGGAAATCAGATGCNTCATCTGTCAAGCAAAAAAAAAAAAAAAAAAAAGTTTGTTATGTGAATAAAAGTTATAGTGTATCAAATTGTGTTGATGATTTTGCATACCGAGGTAGTTCCTTCAAGTTGGAAGTAGAAAGAAACAGAGGTATATCCTGAGACCACAGACGTAACTGCATATGCAATGACAAGCGCATTCCAGAATACACCTCGAACATAGGGCTGAAAGTAGCCCATGAGGCCCATAACAAGAACTGATACGATACTGCAATGTAATGAAACGCAGATTGTAAAATCTAACATTCGGTCAACTGAGTTACAGATTGAATATACTCACAGTAGAAGCAAGTGGGTGCCAGAACCAAGAGCAGCAGCAAATAAGGACTTATGTTTTGGGAATCTAAACACATCACCATGGATCTTTTTCCATCCTGTCTCTTCTTGGTTATCATCCACTTGATCATCTTCCACATCATTTAAATTCCTTTTATTATCCATGCATTGAAAAAAAATCAGAAAAAGACTCGTACAAGATGAAATAGAGAGCCAAAAATACTGTGATAGGATTCATACTTGGAAATGTCTTTGTTGAGAACTAGCACGTAGAATGTCACTAAGCAAATGATCAAAATGAAGATTGCAACACTTGAATATGCAATCGAGTGATGATGTATAGACAAATGGTGCGGTAAAAAGGTTGAAATGATGTATTTCTCCATTCTTTTATCAAAAGATTGTTCTGTAACTGACCACTTAACGGAGTATGTGAAATTGGCATTAACTTCCTTGTTATCTGTCAGATCTACCAATGAATCAGTACCCATTTTACAAGTTACCTCTATAAATCTATCCATATTGTAAAAAACTTCAAACATAATATGCTTGAACAAAAAGTATTTGTTCTTGATCCTTTCATCTGTATAATCGCTTTGAGTATATCCAATGAATCCCCAAACTGGTAAATCGTCATAATACATTTGCATATAGTAATCCTCTTTTATCACATTTTTGAACTGAGAAGCATCATTTTTGCTCAACTTCTTACTGCATAATACTTCAAAATCTTTATCCACAAGGAATTCAAGCTTATAAGGAGCTGAAACAAGACGATCTCCATTCAACATTTCACCAAGGTTAAGCTTCTTCCCAATCAAAGTCTCTGTAATTGGATAAACAATATAAACTAGAATTAGCAAGTTAAAACCATGTACTCACAATGAGTACAGAAGAGAATATACGAAAGACCATCATATATCAAAAATAAGTACCTGGAGAACAAAAGGGGAGATCATAATAAGCATATGTTTCCCTGGAATAAAGTTGCATAAGAATAAGGGGAAAAAATTTATAACGATACGATTTTGGAGAAAATGTGACTAACTGTGGATTATGGAATGGACCAACTTTATTGGCATAGAAGGGAACAATATCTCCTTTATTGTAGCGATGATTAGAGGCATCTGACTCTACTTGGCTTCCAATACAGATTAACACAAGAGTAACATAAAGAACTTTTGGTAATCCAACCATCATTATAACTCTGTGAAACATAAGCGGAGAGATTACAATAGTCATTTACTGTACATGTTTCAAGCACTCAAAAACAGCCAATCAGACTAAAAAAGTTAAGCCATTATTTAGTAGGTCTCTTTTTGGTCATTTCTTATCCTATACGAGATATCTATCTATCGAGTGTAATAACAATCAGCCTCAAAAGTCAGATAGACAGAATTATGATATGAGTTGCTCTAACTTGTGGCCTAAGAGCACATGTTAACATTCATTCAATATATTGAAAATTGATTTTCTTACACATTAGTTAAGGACTTAACTCTATTTTTTATACCTTCATAAGAAACTTAAAACGACTAATAAATGTCTAGGAATGCATTTGCAATGTATATGTAAATTCGAAATTTACTGATCGTGTCTTAACATGTGCGCGCCCTTATGGGACAAGTTAACCAACTTTTTATCCTATACGAATAGAACTAATTCATTCACTCTCAGACAAGTGTCATACGCGCTCTTTCTCCATTAATATTTAGCAATCAAGTTACCACATGTCGCGACCTAATTCTTAGGTCTATCTTTAAGTCTACCAATTACGACTGCAAATTATATGTCTTTAACTAGATAACTAAATCAGCTAGTTATGGAAACTAATAATTAAGCTCTCAGTATAGGCATATAGAATAAGTGAATAACACCATTTTCTAATACAAATATATTACTGTAACAAGCTGAGAAAGTCGAGGGAAGTAGTGCTTTGTCTAGATAAATGAAGGGTGAAGGCAATAGCTGACCAACTTACTTTTTTCCGAGTTCCCATGTAAAAACCAAGTGTTGTAAAACATGGGTTACAAGGGCGAGTAATCCATGATTACTCGCTACAAGGTCAATAACATATTAATCGATGTTTACTCGCTACAAGATCAAAACTTGGGGTTAACTCGGCCAAACTGGTTTGAAGTATTTCAACAATTGTGTTATGTTTCGAAGCATATTTCCATCATTCTATGGTCAATTCTATGAATCAACATATGATTGAACACTAATAAACATATTCCGATAATTTACTAGTACAATGTATCACTAAAACTATACCCTTAATACCTTATTGAAAACTAAACAATGCGGAAACCAACACGAGAATAACTAGAGAGAAACATATATGTTTCTTAGTGAAAGAACAACACCAAACAACTATATGTTTCTTAGTGAAAGAAACATATATACTAGAACAAAACT
Organism: Artemisia annua; assembly: GCA_014162995.1. Lineage (NCBI taxonomy): Eukaryota > Viridiplantae > Streptophyta > Magnoliopsida > Asterales > Asteraceae > Artemisia > Artemisia annua. The sequence continues at coordinate 27,862 of LBNU01006642.1, read as the reverse complement.
AGAGAGAAACTATAACACTACAAGTTACTTGTATGTGTTTTTTATGTAATTGAAACCAAATGCAAGGTATCCTATTTATAGGCTCAAGTATCTTCATAGTTGCTAACAAATTGATGAGATTTCAAAAATATAAGACCCACCTCAATTTGAGCCAATAACTCAGCAACATATGTCATTATATTCAAACTAAACAAACACAAAACAATAAATACTAAAAATAATGGAAGATATATATTACCTTTTGAAGTGAGTTAGCTAGCTGCAGTCTTCTATTAACCAGAAATGATGTTTTGGGGTAGGAGACGACTTTGACTTTGACTTCTGTCGTCAGTTATGTGTTACTGTACTTTGAATAGTTTTAAATAAGTTACATAAATGGTCCTTGGACTTATCCTTGCTTTTCAACATAAGTAATAGGGTGGAAGGTGCGGTTGATAGTTTTCCTCGCCACATCAGCTTCATATCATTAAAGAATACTCCGTATTTTTTATTTTTATGTTCTCAATTTTTTTCAATCATTGCATCACTTTATTTCTATTCTATTATTTTTTTATATTTTTTTCTCATTTTTATCCTCTAAATACACATACTCACACACAACAACTAATAAAATACACTTTGTTTCTCTAACTTAATTTTTTTCTCTCTTCAACACTCACAGGATAGAGTGTCCTCCGAGATTCTTTTTGTTTTCCTACGGGGTGAGGTTGTTTGTTTTTTACCGTTGACATAGCATAGATTCCTTATGCTTTTCACTGTCCACACCCTCCATGCTTAATTGCTTATGAGTATGCTAGTAAAGACGAGTGAATGTTGCTTTCTATTTAAATAGAATCAAGCAAGTAATGTACTGTTGGTTTGGATCTTGGATGGATTGATGGCTAAGGTGTTTGCATAGAAATAAATTACCGTGTATAGTTTATTTAAATAGACCACCATTGTTGCTTTCTCCTTTTTTAGTTTCTATGCATTACGTATGTACGACTTAGGATCAAATAAGAAGAAACCTTAAAATGAGAAGGATGAGAAATAACTATAACCACACATTAGAGATGCATCGACTTGAATTAGATGCACCCCTAATCTTTTAGATGACATCCTAATATATTTTCTAGCTAAAAATTAGATGCATATACATATATAAGATGCATTTTGGCAAGTTAGGCAAATGCTATGTATTTTTCGTCCTCTGTGTGTCAAATTTATTGCAAGTACTACTATGCATTGTTTTCACTTCAAAATCACTTTCGAAAGTAGTTGGGATGCATCTAAATGAATAGAAATGCATTTAATTTAAGTCGACGCATCTCAAATATTTGGTTATAGTTATTTCTCATCCTTCTCATTATAAGTTTTCTTCTCACTGGATCCCTACTCACGTATGTACTACTATAATGTATAAAAATGATTATGATGCTTCATTCGTATGTTATTGTGGGTTATTTGGTTATACGGGTACCCGTCATCGCAACGCACAGGTACCCGGCTAGTTGGTATAAAGAAAAGGCCAAGGTTATACACACCCCCTAGTAATGACACCCATCCCCCCCCCCCCCTTTTTCTTTTCATTTTTCTTTTTCTTTGTATTTTTATAACTTATTTCTATTATAAAACTACTGAAAGCACGAAGCAGAAAATATAAAGTTTGATAAGTCAAAATATTAAAAGACAAAAAGTACGGAATGTAAAAAAAAAAAAAAAAACTGTTTTTTTTTCTATTCACGGACTGATAAAAATGGCTTAAGACTTAAGAGGGGTGCCTCTACCCCTAATAACACCCATAAAAAAATTAGTTTAACTTCATCAAATAAAAAGGAAATCGTATATTAAATTAAAGGATTATCTTTGCAAACCAAACCTTTGGAGGTCTTTTTTTTTTTTTTTTTTTTTTTTATCAAAATCAATTTTACAAATTTACTAACCCTACGCGATTGCTCCAACAATTTAAGGGTGGTTTCTTCTTACACTGTTAGTGTTGGGTCTAATTCTCTTCAAAGGGTTTCAATTTCGATTTCTGTTGTAGGTTTAATGTATTTTGGATATTGGTTGGTTGGCAATAGAGAACCCATGGAAAATAGGTGTTTTCATGATTCTGAAAAGATGGTTGTTCGGAAGAAGGAGGAGCAACTCACCTTCACAGAGGCTTAAAGCGAAGCTTTAAAACGAGTTATTCTTATTAATGTTAGAGTAAATTACATAAATGGTCACTATGGTTTGTCCATTTTTTCATATTTAGTCACTAAACTTTTTTTTTGACATACATGGTCACTGAAGTTTCAAATCGTTACAGATTCAGTCCATTTCGTTACATAAATGGTCATTGAAGTTTCAAACCACAGTAACCATTTATGTAACGAAATTGAAACCTTAATGACTGGATATGTAACGATTTGAAACTTTAATGACTGACCTTGTCAAAAAAAAAGTTCAGTGACTAAATGTGAAAAAATGGACAAACCACAGTGACAATCTATGTAATTTACTCTTAAAGTTATTTGCCAAAAAACATTTATTTAAAAATTACTTTCTAGCTTTTTTTATGCGAAATCTTTGATTAAGTTTTTAAAATCAAATATGATATCATATTTCATATTCAGTCGATAAATAAGCCAATTCATTTAATTGGTAACATTTTCAATTGGTAAAACTGAAAATTACAAGAACATCAATTATATCTGATATCTAGTCAAACTTGACATCTTCCATACCTTCATTTGTAACTATGAAAGGAATCGCAGACGAGAATTTCTCAGTAGAATTGTGTAACCGGATGACCTCATCTACCTTGATCCATAAGTGAACTTTTTTTTATAAATGTGTATAACTAATGATTCTATTTTATTTGTGCCCTTTAAATAAACGCGAGAAATAATCTATATATTTTTTTTATTGTGTTATTGAAGACATATCTCAAACTAGATACGGAGAGGGGAAGGTGATCAATACGGGTGAAAGGTAAGAGTGAGTGAGGCGAAGTGAGAGAAGAGAGAAAGATGATGTGCCGCTGATGTGAAAGGTGAGGGGATACCCACTTCACCTTTACCAGCACTTCTAGTCTAAGTGAAAAATTAAGTATATTTACGAGTTATTTAATTTTTGATTTTCGAAAGTTTGATTTAGTGTTAAGATCTTATAAAAAAGTGGGGTTTGTTTAGATCTTGATGATGGGTATTTTGTTAATGAGTATTGTGTTTGATTATGAATTGTGGTAACGAGATAATAATGATAGTGGCGGTGACAAGATGATTATGGCGGTAAAGGTGACTGAGATGATGGTGATGTTGGTGGTGGTAGTGATGGTAGTGTGGGTGAGTGAGGTGATAGTAAGGGACGGACCCACATGAAAGCCGGGTGTGGCACGGGCCACACCCAATTTTAGGTCACGAAGTGTAATTCTTTATAAAATATTTCTTTTCTGGGCTCGTGCAACACCCAATTTTACCTAATAAATTCTTTATCGGGCAACTTTAGTATTCACGGCCATCTTTTTATTTTTATTTTTTTTATTTATTTATTTTTTTTGTGCAACACACTCTCAAAAATACTGGGTCCGTCCCTGGTGATAGTTTTAAAGTGTGAGTGAGTAAGGTGATAGTGTTAAATTTTAGAGTAAATACACTGTTCATCCCTAAGGTTGTACCAAAATACTTAACAAAAGCGATGAAATGACCATTTTTCCCTCACATGCACATGCGGAAAGTTAACGGTAGTTGAATGATGAAGGAGGGATAATGGTTAAAGGGACATTTTTATAATGAAAAACATGAAAGAGGAATCTTGGGTGATGAAAATTTCTTTGCCTCATAGTGATGTTTTGGTAGAGACAAACGATTTATTTTACTCTTTATTATATTATAAACTTATTTAAAAAAAATAATAATAAAAATAAAAAATAGAAACCGCTAAGTTTATTAAGCATATAAATTATTTAAAACTCAACAAATAAAGTTTTATTAAAACCCTTTGTTTAAGGGTTTTTTTTCTTTTTTTTTTTTTTTTTTTTTTTTTTTTTATTACAAATCGACGTTTTTTTTTTTTTTAATTTTTTTTTTTAGATGAAATTTAATTTAGTTTTTTTTTTTTTTTTTTTTTTTTTTTTTTTTTTTTTTTTAATACAAATCGACGCTATGTGTTTATATAAATTTGTTTTGCTAGATGAAATTTAAATTCAGTTTTGACTTTCTATTGTCTAATACTATTATCACTACATTTCGTCAAATTGGTAAAATTGATAGAGCTATACTATTTGTCTAGCTAAAACCTTTTTCAAAGAGATTTCACCATATTGTATTACTTTATTCAACTGGCAAGTGCTGCAGTAGTAGCAATGGCAGAAACATGTTCTCAGTCGTAGTTAATTCTTTCCACC